>BQKN01063467.1:189143-219877 GCA_022839385.1 Asparagus kiusianus
CTATATCAAAAGATCATTTATTAACAGTACCTGTTAAAATTACAGATTAAATGACAAATGACAAATGACCAAATCCCTTTAAAGTATTGGCAAACTCTCAACTTCCCCCTTAAAGTATTAATTTGCCTATTTTATCCTTAAACTATGTGTATGTCCCAATGTAGCCCGTGGCCAAACATTTAGCAGATGTGTTTTTTTTTTTTGCTATTCTTTTTTCCCCCTAACCTAGCCCGAAAGTGAACCCGAGATGGTGGGAACCATATTGAAACCTCCCAACCATCCGGATCACCCATGATGGGTGCATTTCTTGTATTTCTGCAATTCAAATAAAAATGATTTTTCATATTCCGGAAAAAGGAATAAAGGGCAAAATTTTATGGAGGGAAGTAGTTGAAATTTTATTTTGGGTTGGCAAAAACGAATCAAATTGATAAAAACTCATGAAGAAATGCAAAAAAAAAACACATTGTCACGTCATTGATTTGTTAAATACTTGACTGTCACTCACAAAATGACCACATTAATCACATACACATAGTTTAAGGGGAGGAATAGACAAATTGATACTTCAAGGGGGAAGTTGAGAGTTCACCAATACTTGAACGATGAATGGTTATTTTGTCCTAAAAACAGTTCAAGTTTAAGGTAGTTGTCCAAGTAGCAGAAAGATAAAATACAATTGTCTGGGTTTAGAATTCACATGTTTCTCAAACTGTGGTTCCAGGTTCTATATTACCAAATAGTACATACGACAAAAGGCTTTGGTTAGATTGTCATAAGTCTAAGGTCTTAGGTACAAATTTTGGACAAAAACTTTTCATTTCAGCATTAAAAAAAGACGATGCTCCAAAAGGTAACACGTAAAGAAACAGTACAGGTGATATTTATGATCCTCACATCAGATGTTAAACATGGTATGTTCACTCACAGTTCCTCCATGTGTATCAATATTAATTCAAATTCATATATCAATTGTCCTTCAGCCATTGTGACCTAATCGAAATCATGGATCAACAGTACTCCCTTAAAGAATAACTAAAGAGTAGCACATGTATCACACCTTCAAACTCTAGAAACTTAAGGCCGTCTTAAGATCTCTCAAGGACTCCATACATGTTACAATTTCATCATATTCCTCTCATTAATAGATGTTTTGATCTACCCATGTATGAAAATGGTTGCTATGAGAACATTTTACTTGGGTGTCTCCAATAACTTCTCCCAAAATTAAGGATTAACAATCCCTTAAGTTTCTCTCATTCTTTAAAGGTTGCATGTAATTGATCTCTAAGGACAACAGGTTGGAACATGTCTTAACTTATTTTGAGTTTTAATTGTCAATCAATTGAATTAACAAAGTGGGTTATCGGATTAGTTTAGCCCCATATAGAATAAATAGAAAGATTGTCAGAGTGGCTAATGAGATTAGGACCAGAGAGCTAAATACAGAATTCTGCTTTCGGATCACATGGGTTGTAAGATAGTTACCGCTCCAACTTTAGCAAGGCGATCATCATAATATTTAATTTAAGGAGAGAAAAAACATAACCCTCCCTTTCCATCAAAAGCACAAAATTCACAACTTGTTTCAGTTGGGAAAAAAGATACTCTTGAAAGATCCTATAATTTACGATATTTGATAAGAGTATGGTTCTTGTTTTCTCTTGTACATGACGAGAATGCAATTCCTGCTCAATATGAAACCCCTTCATTGAGACAAGTACCTTTCGGAAAATGTATAAGGAAACCATTGTTTTAAATATCCCCGACATGACCCGATATATCCCCCGATATATCCTTTTACAGGGCTTGCCGCAACCGATATGATCTTTAAATATCCTTTACCGCTTTTTGGCTATTTTGAGTGATAAATCCCTGATATGCCCGATATATTAGCCGATATGTGGACCAATATATCTTTTTATATAGCTTGTTGCAAAATAATATACCGTGTTTGGAATTTTTGGGCGAGATATCAAGATTTCCCCATTATATCAAATGGTATTTTGCCCTAAAAAAAGCAGATCGAATGTTGCAACGTTGCTTTGCACTTTTGTTTGTTTTAGAAGGTTGATTAGTGATCCTAAACATATATTATTCATATTTTGTATGCTTAAATTTTATTACATATGTTGAGATTACATTTTAATGCATTATACTATGTATGCAAACATTCATTATAGCATTCCGATATTTACCACATATCCTCGATATTTCCCCGATATCCGCAATCCGATATGAATTTTGGTCATCCGATATTTTCCCGATATCCGATATTTAAAACCTTGAAGGAAACCCAACTAAATTACCTCAGCTACACCATTATACCAAACAGAACAGTAGGCTAAAACTTTTCTTCTCTTTCGTATAAATTGTGGTAATTAAGTAATCTCTACATAAAAACCCAGGTTTATGCCAGAGTTTTTTTTCGCATTCGAAAAGAATTAATTTTATTTTTCACTTTCTTTTTCTTTTTTTACCGAAGATTGCAGCCTGGTTTTGGACATAGAACCTCCATAATCCAACTCTCTGAGTCTGCTCTACCATAGAATGACTAGAAAGAAGTGCTTAATTTTCATAAATGAAGTTAGCTCATGTTATTGATCTCAAAGAAGAAACAAAAAGGAACTCAAAGACCAATTCTTTTTCGTGCTACGGACTGCTCTTTTCTTTGTAATTTCTCACCTATTTACAAGGGTGGTAAATACAAAACAAAGAGAAAGGGATTCAGCAACTCACCTTAAATTTTTCTTCCTGGTTATTTCTCCTATTTGTCAGTAGAATCACATAATATTTAATTTGACTTCATTTGTCACTATTTTAAGCCAATTAAACTTTTCAAGTAAGCTCAAACGAAATCAACAAAACAAACAGGAGACAACTGAACATGCTTGATATGCAAAAGAATGTGAAAAATGATACATATTTAACTTAGAACTTGATAAAGACAAAAGACAAACTTTGTGATTGCCAAAGTAGGGCAACTGTCCCATCTTCAACACACAATGCTCTTTTTATCCTCCATAACAAATAGCACCAAAGAATCATCCAATCCTCTCCGTGTTTTAGGAAATGCTCTTTCGGTAAACATCATGTCTTTTTAATCACTGTTGCATGTTACATATGTCTTCAACCATTCAACCATAAACACCCGTAGCTAGCTCATGTGACATTCTAGAAAACTTTCTGTTTCCTTACTCCTATCCCAGTCTTCTTGGATGTCCAAGCTTCTTCAGTCAACTATTTCGTCTCAACTAAAGAACATTATTTTCTGAAGTCATTTGGTTCCAACTCTTAAAGTTCATTTTAAAAATTCTAATTTATTGATGACCCGCTAGCTAAAGCAACAGCTAATTGAAACCACTGGCAGGTGGAAAATAACCAAATAACTTATAACCGATTTATGATAAAAACTGCAGAGACTAAGACCTAAAAACACAATGCCGAGATGAGATCAGGTGTCAATGTTAAGCCTCCTAAAGCAATCTAAGAAAAAACAGTCTATGCAAAATATTTAACAACATAAATCTGTATCAAAATATTAACCTGAATTTCTTGTTCTCCAATGTGCAATTCCTTTATATTGGAAAACGCCTCCTCAACTATTTCAGATTCACTTCCAACCATATTTTCTTTCTCCTTAACAATCCAACTGCGTTCTGCTTATGACCTTTAAAAAAAAAGCAGATAATATAATTATTACGGTTGATGTTGCAACCAGTGTGTGTAGATTGTAGATAAATTTTCATGAGGATCAATAAATATCAATAACATGCTGTCAGGCCACATTCTGACAGCATGGCTGTAAGGCCACATTCTGACAGAATGGCTTTAAAAGAAAGACTAAATATTATTAAAGCCCAAAAGAGAGTGTGTATCAATATTACAGAAGGCGCTAGGCGAACTAGGCGTTTGAGACAGCGCTCAGCCCCTAGACGCCTAGGCGTTTGGCTACTTTTTAAATTATTTAATTGCAATAATTGATAAAAATATGTATTAAATTCATATAAATTGTAACAAAAAAGATATCAATCTTAGATCCACAATAAACCATGAATACTTAAATATCAAATAGCAAAAATAATAACTAACAAGGTTATAGAAAGCACTAGGAGGCCTAGACGTTGGACCCGACGCCTAGAGCATGTGAGGTTTTCTTTTTTATTTTTTAATTGCAATGATTGAGAGTAAATATCAATGTTAAACAAAGCTTAGGTGATGAACTGGTGTCTAGGTGAATTTCTTTCCTTATTTAAGTGATGGTCGAGAAGATTTTGCTAAAGGTCAAAGGAGCTAGTAAAGGTGTTTACATTTGGAGGTTAAAGGAGTTTAAAGGAGGTTAGAGGACGTGGAGATTACAATACAGAAAATCACGATCAAGACCTAAAGGATGTAGTTCACGTACGCAGACAATGCTCTCCTAAACACTTCCAAAACCTATGTGGGCAGCATAGTTACCACCCAAGCGCTAGCCGCTAGTTAGGCGGCCTAGGTACCGCTTTGGCCTATGCGTACAACTAGGTGGACTAGATGGAGGTTTTTTAAAAATAGTGATACACACACGAGAGCACACAAAAAACAAAAGAAGAAAGAAAAAAAGAACTGCCAAGCATGCAACCATTCATGTAAACTGAAAGCAATCTTCTAATATGAAATTCACACACTAAATTGGAGCTCCAAGCAACTTCCAATGTTTGCTTCCAAGTAATCTTCTAATATGAATTAATTTAACTATTTGGGTTAAATCTTTAAAGTCCCTTCATTTCATGGACAACAATAAAAAATTCTTTCAAATTTTTTTTTATTTGTATGAATACGAACAACTAAAAGAGGAGAATACAAACAATAACGAAGCTTACGCAAAGATAACAACTTTTATCTATTTGTACGAATTCAAACAACTCAAAAGAGGGATTTTAACCATAATAAGATTCAAATACAAAAGAGCTCATGAATTAGCGCTTGAAATAGAGACAAGCATCACTAGAAATTGGATTAAAACCTAATCAAGGAGAAGGATCGAGTTACCTGCGGATGATTGAGGCACAGCTTGTCTCTGATTAGGGTTTTCGAGGAGAGAGAACTGAGAACTTTATTATGGCGATAGAATAAGAAGACCGAGTCGATTGGGTATTTAACTGTTGAGCGTTAAAATGAAACGGAGCCTATATTGACTAGTCGGACTAACTCGGCCCAGTCCGATGTTGGGCTGGAATTGCCAGCGAAGGCCCAGATGTATACTAGTACAGTTTAATAGGGGTGTTAAAAGGTGGGGATATGTTTCGGATCCGACACTTACAATATACATATACATATCTTTTTTCTATAAAAATATATGGAGACGGATTATCATCGGTAAGAAAAAACTTTAATCGTATCCGCGCTCATCAAAAACGGATACGATTCAAATATTTAAGAATCGGATCGGATACGAATATGAAACAGATGATATCGCTTTTTATTTGATTTTATTTTCACCTAATCCCTTTCTGTTCTTTACAAATTGGTCCAAATTTAGTAAAGAAAAAAGCTCTTAATTCCTGGATTTCATAATTTTTCCAACATATAAAAAAGAGTTAAAAGGAGACAAAAACAAAAGGAATCACAATCAAAGCAAATTTAACCGCAAGATCTCGAGAGTTGCATTTTCCCACCAGAACAAGAAACCCAAAAGAACGGGGAAAAAACACACGTCAAGAAATCATCAACAGACCTCCAATCAGTCAAAACAACTGGCCGAGGCGAACTAGCCGAAGACGAGGCGGGATCTGACGAAGACGAGGCGGGCGGCGACGACGACGCCGGTGAACTGGCCGAGACGACGCGGGCGAACGGCGAAGAGGACGCGGGCGGCGGGTCGGGAGCCTCGGGGATTGTCGGGTTGTCGAAATTGGGTGGAGGGGAGGGGGCTGGATATCAGAAAGTGGAGTCTAGGGTTTTTTTTAGTTGGGTTTTGGGTTTGTTAGCGGTTACGGGTTTGGAATTTTGATACGATCTGCAACCCTTATATTCGTATCCGAATCCGTATTGAAAAAAAAACTAAAACAGGATCCGTATCTAAAACTGTGTATCCGTCCGGTTTTAAAAATAGCTTATGATATACGTATCCGTTCGGATAAGAATACGGATCGGTTCGGATAAAACCCAACCGTTTGGCACCCCTAGTTATGGCTCTTGTGTTAATACGAGGAAAACTTCACAACACCCCCAAACTGCCTAGCCCATTATGAGAACACCCCGGCGGACTTTTAGAAATGCGGCTTCGTTCTGAAAGTTTTTAAGGCGTCCACAAAATCCAAAATGTTTCAAGCTTTTTTCACGCGAACTTCGCAATCCCCCCATTTTCAACTTTATTGTCGGAAAACCCCTCAGAATTTCAGCGTTCCTGAAAGAAGAAACCTAAGCTTTTGACATTATTATCAGAGCCCCGATGGATGTTGCTAAAGTTTCAGAAAACTCCCTATGTACTCTGCTAAGAGGATGTGCTGAGAAAGTTTCCTACCATGATGGGAGTTATCTCAAAATAAGCTGAACTTTTAGAGGCTTTTTATGAAATCCACCCTTAATACAATAATAAATAATTGGTTCCAATGAGAATCAGACTAGATGTTTCTTCACTATCGCAACTTGCTTAGGGGCTGTTTGGTTGTTGTTGGCAAAGTTGTATATTTATGACACAACTTGGAAAGTTGTTGTCCACCTCATCAATTTCACTTTTATATTTTTCTTTGTTTGTTTTTTATTCCATTGGAATCATAAAACACTTGTTTGGTTTACAAAATGAAACTTTAATTATTTGTTTGGAAAGTGTAAAAAGTGGTCCCTACTCAAATGATCATATTGGTTGGAATTATTTTTTCCTGACTTCAATGACAGCTTTCTCCTAAAATCATGTTTTTTTTTATGAAATCACTTTACATGCCAAATCAGCATATGAAATCACTTTATACTATTTTCACAACTACAAATAAACAATTGAAAGTGATGAAAGCTGACATTGGGACCTACTTTTTTACACTTTCCATCCTTTTACATGGTAAAAACATACAACCAAACGGACCCTTAGTGAATATAAACCATCGATCATTATTTATCCGCGCATATAAAAAGGAAATAATATGTATGGTGAGCTAGCTCATTTTAGAATGAGATGAGGCTTTTCTATTAGTCACATAAAAAGAGTGAATCTCCCTATTATTCTACTCCTCCTTCTTTTCTTTCTTTTTTAGCATAAAAATAATGGAACATCCATTTTCATTTCATTGATTGGTAATAAAGAAGGACACGAGAAAGTGTATACGTAAGTATAAATAAAAACATATCATTTCTCCTTTGTTTATATGTAGGACCTTCTCCACAAGAAGTATATGTTGGAGTTATAACATAAAACTTGATTTTGGAGTGGGGAAATTTAATCCCACATTGGATAGGAGATGAGAATGAGGGTTGTTTATAAGTCTATGCCTAAAAGAAAACATGAGTTATGCTCCACACCACACATGCCCGCGCCGAACCGAACCGGGCGAGAAGATTTCGCAAAGTCTTGAAGATTTCACAAAGCCTTCTTGAAACTCGTGCCGACGAGAAGGAGGTCGCCTGACCGAGGGTCGTCGTATCTCTGAGATATATTGTCGCATAGCCCTGTACGAGAGGGGTCAATTAGATTCTTGGGACAGTGTCTTTCACACTTTGATCATCAGGCTATATCGTTAAACCCTGTTTAAATTTTTGATTCTTAATCTGCATTTCATGATAATTACAGTCTAAACAGCAAATAATTTCCCAATAGTATCAACGAGGGTGAAGAGAAGACTCTAGCCGTCATTCGCCACAATGCTGATAATCTTATGGCCGAAAGCCTATAATTGACAAAATAAGAGAAAGAAAAGTTTCTACTCTGAAAAGATTAGAAGTAACAGTACATTAGTGATAAGATATTTGCAAGTTACAGTTCTAATATGCTAATTACAGCTAATTTCAATCAAGAAACGACCAAAAGTAAACCACGGCTCTTGTGTCTGATTTATATCGCACTTATTATTTCCTCATCTTTCACCTGCTGCCTCCTTCTTTGTTCTTCCTCCTCTGCTTTGTGTTGCACTAGCTCTGTTGTGAGTCCCTGACCATCAATTGCATCCTTCAGCTTTTTTTACTACTTTCCCTGCTGAAGAGTCTGTCCATGTATTTACATAATGGATCTCTATTTACATAGTGGATCACAGAATTAATAATGGTATCAACAGAAGGGGGTCATTTTGAAAAATTTTGTTGTTGTGTGCATGCCATACACACCGACACGCTATTGGAAACACTGCTTGCCAGATGATTATATGATTAAGAGATGTGAGGAATTGTCCTCTAGAGTGAATGAGGTCATGTAGGTTATTCGGCCATTCGGTGTGTGCAAATCTAGCTCTGAGGAAGCCCCAAACATTACCTGATAGTTGACAATTGAGGAAGAGATGCTTTAAGCCCTCCAACTCATTTAGGCATAGAGAACAAGCCAGATTCCCTTGTTCTTCATTTGTTAGTAACTCATTTAGCAAACTAAACTTTCAGCTCAAATCCTACATAGGTATTATATATATTTTTCATTAAATAGTATGGCTATAGTTAACATATGACACTAATATACCTTCTTAAGGATATATAAAACATTAACATATAATTAATATACTTCTTAATTTATATATTTGTACAATTAATATGCAAAATAAGTCTTAATTTATATATTAGTAATTACAATCTTGAACTTGCTTTTAACTTTATGATTTGTAATCAAATTTTTTTCCAACTCGATTTAACCCAAAAATTTAAAAAAAAAGAATCTTTAATGACTAATTTGGCCATATCACATAAATACCAAGTGCTAAAAGAATTAATATGGACAATCACTAGCTCAGTGCCTAATATAGCTCAGCACAGAGCTAGGCTCCTTTTTGGTGATAAAACCTCGCAATAATTGAAGATGGAAGATCATTATTCAAGTGCAGATTTCACAAGACGGGGCATGTTTGGCTAATACTTATTTTTTTTTGAAACATTATAAGTTACGCATTACTTATTTTTACTTACTAGTTTTTATGTACGTGTAGTGCACGTGGTTAAATATCAAATTATTTTTCTTTTATATTTATTTCATTACTATAAATAAGATAGATTCATCTTGAGTTCAAATATATAAAATTGAATGATTAGATTTACTATTATTTTTATTTAAATATTATTAAAAATTAATGTAATGGATTTTTAAGCTAAACTGGGATGAATATATCTAACTGGGATATTGTTATTGTCATTATGAACTATAGTTATAGCAATAAAGAAATCACATTTCTTATTGCAATGAAAATAGAATTGCACAACATTTTTGGATATTATAAGCTTAACTGGGACATCTTAATTGATTTATTAAGAACAAATATCAAATGACATAATAATATCTTCAAGTAGAATAGTAAAAGAAAATAAGTTAAATTAATACTTTAAAAATAAGTTAAATTAATACTTTATGGCATATTCTAAACTCTACTAATCTCAAGATAAAATATGGAGTCAAGCATGAGTAGCAATATCATTATGAACTAATGTTCTAGTAAAAAAGAGACCACATTTCTTATTACATTAAAAATAAAATTGCACAACTGATGTAAGACGCTTAATCTGAGTTGGCGTCTATTTAGATTAGGAAATAAATTCAATTTTAGAGTCAAATTAGATTAGGAAACAAAATCAATTTTGATTCATGATTTGTTTCCTCTATTATAAGGAGTCTTTTTAGGATAGAATTTGACACTTTCTTTTTTTGTAATTCTAGTCTTATTAAGAGTCTTATTTGATACTTTCTATTTTTATAATTCTAGTCTTACTAGGAGTCTTATTTGTTTTTCTATTTAAGAAGAGTCATGTAACCTCAAAAGAGAATAACTTCGATTAATAAAATTTCATTTTTCTTCAATATTTACTTCGTGGATTCGAAGCTCTTCGTGGATTCGAAGATTTTCCTTGGTGGATTCCGAGGCTAATACTTCCGCGCTGCGTCAATTGGTATCAGAGCATTGTTCCTCCGATCCGATGGCAGGTGATGAAACCCCTATTTCTCGAACTGAGTTCGACGTGCTAAAGACCGATGTTAATCAGATGAAGACTGTCATGGAGCGACTTGCGGCGGCAGTTGAGCGTCTAAACACGGTGGGAGATCAAAATCACGTTGATGGTCGCTAACGACGTGATCTGACTTCACAAGATAAATTCTACAGCGATGATCATAGAGGCTACCGAAGAAAGGAGAACTATGATGCTGGAGGATTAAAAATACCATCCTTCAATGGAAAGCTTCATGCTGATGATTTCCTTGATTGGATTGATAAAGTGGATAAATATTTTCAGTATAATATAATCCCAGAAGATTGGAAAGTTAAATTAGTGGTCTACAGGCTTAAAGAAAAGGCATCTGCGTGGTGGGATGAAGTACTGATAAATCGATACCATCAAGGAAAGGATCCGGTTCAAACGTGAGCAAAGATGAAGAAATTATTGAGAGATCGTTTCTTACCTTCTAACTATAAGCAATGGCAGGTATCTCTAGTGGCAAACAATAAGACGCTCACCCCCGGAAAGGAAGATTTTGCCATCATCAAAATTCATCCCGAGGTTCCTAATGTTGATGATGATATTCTACATGATATTGTGAGTGATGTTACACATATTGATATTGTCTCGATGGAGGAGAAAGATAAAATAGAGAGTGAGACAATTGATGGTATGTGTGCATTGCTTGGTGGAGAGCTTGAGATAAAGGAGATGAAAGAATTATGTATGGAGTATGAGGAAGAAAATAATTTTTTTGAAGCAATAATCATCAATAATGGTGAGATGATACCGTCGACACTAGAATATGGGAAGCAACAAGGAAAATATTTGGAGGAGTTTTTCATGGCGACTACAGAGCCACATGTTGCCAGTTACATACACATGTCATGGAAAAAATTCATACACAAGTTTGATACAAAAGAAGTCCTAGCAGAAGAGGTAAAAGAACAAATGGAGAAAATCAATACTAAATATAAGGCGGATGCAGATCATTGCAAGAGAAGAAAATTATTTATCAATGAAGCTACTATTCTAACAAATATAAGCTCGAGGTCAAACTTCTTTTAACAAGGGGAGACTGATGTAGGACGCTTAATCTGAGTTGGCGTTTATTTAGATTAGGAAATAAATTCAATTTTAGAGTCAAATTAGATTTGGAAACAAAATCAATTTTGATTCATGATTTGTTTCCTCTATTATAAGGAGTCTTTTTAGGATAGAATTTGACACTTTCTTTTTTTGTAATTCTAGTCTTATTAAGAGTCTTATTTGATACTTTCTATTTTTATAATTCTAGTCTTACTAGGAGTCTTATTTGTTTTTCTATTTAAGAAGAGTCATGTAACCTCAAAGGAGAATAACTTTGATTAATAAAATTTTGTTTTTCTTCAATATTTACTTCGTGGATTCGAAGCTCTTCGTGGATTCGAAGATTTCCCTTGGTGGATTCCGAGGCTAATACTTCTGCGCTGCGTCAACAACACATTGGGACATTATGAGCTCATGTTTTATAATAAACAATCTCAATAGTAACCATAAAAATATTAATAGACCCAACAGAACTTTTGAATTTTTTAAACCTCTTTACTGCCAAGTTATTAGAAACATCACACCCTAAGAAACACAAGGAATTTAAGTTGAAAGTTTGTTATCATACTGAATACTTACCAATATCTAAAGCAGTAGCCAGTATAATTAACAAATATCAAATTTCACACCTACCAGTATCTAAAGCAATAGCCAGTATATAACAAACAAATAGTAAATTTCACAAAACAATAGTGAACTATTTTGCCCTAAAAACCCTAAAATTTGTCCTATTAAGAAAAATATCAAAAAAGTCTCCATTTCTCTGAGGGAAAGTGTACATAAGATCCCACTTAAATCAATATTAACCTTATATATGCAAACAAAAGTAACTTGCACAAGGGTGGACTCAGGATTTCAAAAAGCACGAATTTCGAAAAATAGACGTGAACATGTCTAGATGGTTGTATTTTCTTAATAAATGAAAGAACGTAAAATGGTTAGATAATCTCAACTTACATTATTTGATTGACTTAAAGTAATAAAAAGACAAAAACTAAACATTAATTTTAACTACAGTATAATTTTATGTTATGAAAGCAATCACATAAGCTTACAAAACTACTAATAATTTTGCATGAAAATCCCTTATAAAAATTCCTAATTCTACTCAAAAATTAAGTTATGATATAAAATGATCAAAAATATTATCCTTTATTATTTTTGTTTCATATTTTTATTGAACCGAGATCAATCTTTCTTCACATTTATCTTTTTTCTGGGTAATTCTAGAGTAGCATCTTCATCATCTACGTCGATTGTAATATCAGACTAGAGTTGAATTTCTTATGCCCTTATATTTCCTTCGCCTCGTTTATCTTTTGTCTTTTCATCTAACTTCATCAAGAATTTGTACGTTTTTAGATGTTCAACACAAATTTTTGGAAATATGGACTCTGATTATATTTCTGTTGCAATGAGAACAAATGTTATATTAATATATATGAAAAAAAATTGTTTTTCTAAATTATTACTTGAATAGAGTTAGGAATTACCTTTTTTCTGTAATGAATTTTTCTGTTATGCATCCAATAAGAGTTTCTGCAATATCAAACAGTGTTATTCTTGCATTATCCGTGCTATTTTTCACGAGAATCTTAACTACGTACATGTAGTTTAATTGTTGATTTCAATATATAGTTAATATTGTATTTTAATATGTTCATGACATTAAAAAAAGATATATTATTTTTCCTTGGTATGGAGTCATCAATGATTCTGCGGCATTTAGCATTCAGACACTCGTTACTAACATCTTTATATACCTTTTTGTTGCAGCCTTTGCAAGCATAGAACCATGGCTCGAGTCTATTTAAAATAGTAGTTATCTTTGCTTTAAATGTGCAATAGTGTGTATGTATATTGACAAAATTTAGTTAGATTTGAATGTATTAATAAGAATAGGTTTCTAATATTGTACATGTATCAAATTCTATGATGTTTGCATAATATCACTAATTTAAATTTATTTTGCATTTATAAAAAGCGTCGATGGAGATCCTTTTGTTTTTGTGGTTTCTTCCAATTGAAACATGCATATTAGATTAAAAATATAATACTATTTCATTATTGGGTTATATGAAAGTATGCTTGTTCTACTTATCATTCCCTTAATTCTTTAGCTACTTGTATTTTTGGGTTGATACATAATGTTGATATAATGACGATATGCTTGTCTGTCCTACAAAATTAAGATAATTATAGGATGAATTTTATGTTTAGCTGTCTTTAATAAGGATTTCAGTAATAAATTATGTGCCTTTAAATATAGAAATTTTAAAATCTGATAATGATATTACAGGCTTATCTTTGATTTCTACTTTAAGAATTAATCCTTCATTTGTAGCCAAATCCCCAAATAAAATTACGCGCATAGTCATTCCACTGTATATGAAAAAATAAAGGAAGTTAATCTTATTTTTTCTTATGATATTGGAAATAAGTATCATATACCTTTTATCCATTAGCATGATTTCCCTCCTATTGTCTGGTTTGTTATGTCTTGTAATATAGTTGATCACCAGCTTTACATTAGTTATTATTACAAGAATATCTGCAAGTAATTTTATAAAAAGTTTATAATTTTATAAATTAACGTCTCATTTTGTATTGAAGATTAAAGTATAAGAAATTTATAAGTACATACTAAGTTTTGTTACATCTTTCATGGAAAATGCTTCTTCAAATAGGACAAAGTTATTCAATATGTTCTCCAAGTGGAAACGTTTTGGTGCTTCTTTGATAGATACGTCTTTTGTTAATACTAATTCAAGTGACTTGTGGATACTTGGAAAAGCTGGGTTTATTCCTTTCAGTGCTCCATTTGAAATGAAAATAATTTGATTCTTTCGAAGCAAATCTATAAAGTTTTCGATAGTCTCTTAGTACATAACTCTTTGTATTTTGTTACCCTGCAAATATTATTAACAACAAAGATCAATGTTTGGAAAATATAATTAATTAATACTAAGCTATATATTATATTTTAATTAGTTATATGTAAACAGAAAAACAACATAAAAAGGTATTCTGAAAGGTATTGGGGTTATGAAATTTATCGAATAGATATTGAGGTTTAGCAAGCCGTAACGTTGTGCAAGCAATATAATATAAAAAAATAAGTCAGATTATATCCAAGGCAGTACACAAATTGTAACTTTTCATTAGTACTTTCTCTTTATATCTGATACAAGACTAGACCTTAGAAGAGTCATTCTCTTTGCCTCTTAATAGGGAGCTTTGCCTTGGTTCATTTAGGAAATCAACCGGGGGTGTTATGCAACTTTGGAAGTATGATGGGGCTTAACTACAAAACTGCACGATAATTTGGTCAGTGGTCAGTAGAGATTCTCCTTTGCCTTTTGCTGGTTTAGGGGGAAGCTGAAGTTTTATAAACAAACTGTTGAATCTTTTTAGTGAATGAAATTGGTTTCTCTTCTTTATTAGAAAAACTTTGGGTTGTCTCTGTAAAGTTTTGATCTATAAATGCATATTAGAGTGAGTTGGTGTTAGAGTGAGTTGGCGTGTGATACACACATGATATATATTAGACAATTTCGTGATTATTTTGTGGATAGCTCATGGTGGATAAATTTCACAAGTAAATATGAGCAAATTAAAATGTTCACAACAAGTCATGTACATCCCAACTCACCACATGGCCATTAATCATGTTAGTTGAGTGAAAAAAGTAATTATTTATTTTTATTAGAATTTGATTAGTGCAGGATGAAAATTACATGATAGTTCAAACTTTATAGGGGTAATATGATAGTTTTGTACCACGTGGTAGTTCAAACTTTATAAAGTTAAAACTTTTTAGTGATTAGTGATATGATAAAAATTAGTGATAGCAAAAAAATTAGAATTTGATTAGTGATAGGATAGTTCAAACTTTATAGGGGTATTACGTGGTAGTTTTGTGAAATTTAACATAAAATACGGGATACAATTCTTAAATACGCAGCAAGAAACTTCTGAATTCCGAGGATTTGGGAATCAATCGGACCTCCTTCCCCCAGACAGAGCTGTATATGTACTCCAATAAAGTTGGTTTATTTGCTAAGGATTTGATATTTTACAATAAATTAGGTCCGTTTGCTGATTACATGCATGATCTAGAAATTAACTGATGAGTAGAAGATTTACAACCAAGGATATTTAAAAAATATATTATAATAATTGTTAATAGTTCATTATCCACAAATATCTTCTGATCAATATCATATCAACATATGAGATGAATTAAGATTAATCAATTAAGAAGATAAGGAAGCAGCTGAAAGAATCATTACCTAGACAATGAAATCAACTTGAAATTCGATGGAAGCTAGATGCAGTCATGGAGAGAGATTGCTCTTGAGGTATATATGAAATATAAATATTTTTCTTGGGGGTTTAGAGGCTTATATATAACGAGATGTATGATTCTGATCATTTGTATAATTTGTTATGATTAGGATAATTATACAATTTAAAAGTTAGGATTTGATTACGATTAGGATAATTCAAACTTCGAAGTTATTTGATTAGGATTAGAATAAATTATTAAACACAATTTATAAAGTAGAATTTGATTAGTGATAGGATAGTTCAAACTTTATAGGGGTATTACATGTTAGTTTTGTGAAAATTTAACATAAAATACGGGATACTATTCTTAAATACGCAGCAAGAAACATCTGAATTCCGAATAATAATTGTTAATAGTTCATTATCCACAAATATCTTCTGATCAATATCATATCAACATATGAGATGAATTAAGATTAATCAATTAAGAAGATAAGGAAGCAGCTGAAAGAATCATTACCTAGACAATGAAATCAACTTGAAATTCGATGGAAGCTAGATGCAGTCATGGAGAGAGATTGCTCTTGAGGTATATATGGAATATAAATATTTTTCTTGGGGGTTTAGAGGCTTATATATAACTGGATGTTTGATTCTGATCCTTTTTAGAATTCGTTATGATTAGGATAATTATACAATTTAAATGTTAGGATTTGATTAGGATTATGATAACTCATCATTAAACACAATTTAAAAATTAGAATTTTATTAGTGATATGATAGTTCAAACTTTGTATGAGTATTTTTGTCTACCGAAAGATTTTCTCGAACTCGTGTTTTTAAAGGGAGTATGATTTTATTAGAGGGCAAAATAGTATTTAATCATCGATAAGTAAATCTGCTTATAAGCGTCAAGAAAATAAGGTGGGAAATCCCAACTTATTTTTTTTCTTACCTATAAATTAAAAATAAGTAAATAAGTAAGGCTCCGTTTGGATACCATAGTGTTTTACTTATTTCTATGGTGTTTTTGTCAAAAATAAAACAACATGTGTTTGAAAACCATAGTGATTTTTGAGCTAAATCATCCTCAAACCAAAAATATAATACTTATTTCAAAACACCTTTAAGGTGTTTTAAGTTTGTTGTTTTGGTTTTGAGTTTGAGAAGGTGTTAATATAATATCTAACATAATATATTAAATGTAATTAATATAGAGTTATTATCAACATGCTTATTATATTAGACTATACTATATAATATTATAGTTAATTTAATATATTAGTAATATTTATTAAGTAATATAAAAATATAATAAATAAAATATCTTATATGATAATATAATATAATATTAAATAACAATATTTAATATATTAATAAGGTATTGTATAATAATAAATAATAATAAAATATAAATAAACTAATAAATAATAATAAAAACTTTATTGATAATAAATAATAATATAATGATGATATAATAATATACTATACAATAGTATAATTGCTATAATATTATTAACTTTTTAATAAATAAATTATAATAAACAAATAATTATAAAATATTATATAATAGTAACATATTTAATAATAAAATAATTATATAATAATAATAATATAATAACATATTGTATAGTAAATATAATATAATATATAAAATATTAATATATTATCTAATAAATAATATAATTTATTATTAAGTAAAATAATTTTTAATAATAAAATAATTTTTTACTAACAGATGTTAATGTAAAAATAATATATTTATAATATAATAATATTTAGTTATATCATTAATACTAATATATTATTAAAGTACTATTAATAAACTCTAACATACTAAAAACTATAATATATTATATAATATTAAAATATTTATAATATATTAATTTATTAAGAACATACTAGTAATAACATAATATTAACATTATTAATAATATTATTATTATATGAATAATAGTATAATATTATATTAGATCAATAATAGTATAATATTATATTGATGATAAATATATTATTATAAAAATGTTAATATAATATATAATAATAACAAATTAATATACCAAAATAATTAAATATATAATTATTTGAAAACAATATATAATAATTATAATATAATATAACTCATTAAAGTATAATACTATATTATAATACATTATACAATATTATATTGCATTACATTTAATACTTATAATACTATAATAATGTAAAATAAATATTATAACAATTTATTTACAATATATATTAATAATATGTTTAATACTAATCTTATACTGGGTCAAACTAGTGTTGATCAAAAATACTTAACATGGTGTTTTGAAAACATTTTAAGGGAAAAACACAATACCATGGTGTTTTTTATAAAAACACAAGAAAAAAAACACCATGGTATCCAAACAAAGCCTAAACTTTACCAAACATGGTTTTAGTAGGTACTTATTAAGTAAAAACTCACTTATAAGTTAAAAATAAGCAAGTCGACCACCTTAACAATGAGACAATTTCAATGGTATTACACTGCCCCCGCTAATCTTATTCAACTTTCAATACAAAACAGTTTCGGTACCAAGTCCTTGAAGATGATTGACATCATTCATACTCTTCTCTAGCCCACAACTACTCTCTTTGCCAACAATAATGAAAACTCAAAAAGCACACTAAAACCTTTCAAAGTTTCAACTAACCAAATCATAGACCGAGGGACATTAACTGCGGTATCCATTAGTAAGTAGTAAATGGCTACAGATGGATCCAACTCCCAAATCACAACCATTCATCAATCTATATCTTAAACAATTATGGTTTTTTTTTAAAAAAAAATTAATAGTTGGCATCTCTCCCATGAATTGCACTAGTTCCCCCATTTCTCGCAGATTCCATTGAATGGAGAGCGAGCCTTGGCGCAGCTGTAAAGTTTTCGCCCTGTGAGCTAGAGGATAAAGGTTCCGTCTTCGAAACAGCCTCTTTTAATGTGGGAGTTAGGCCGTGCAATGGCCCTCCCAGACTCCACAACGACCGAAGCCTCGTTCACTAGGCCATCCTTTTTCACCTTAATGGTGTGTTTGGGAGTTTACTAAGGGAAGGGAAGGAAAAGTAAACAACGGGAAGGGAAGGGAAGGGAAGGGAAGAGAATTGCAATATGTTGTTTGTGAGTTGAGTAAGATGAATGAAGGTGAAAGGAAGTAAATATATGTAAATTTACATAAATGACTTTATACTAATAACACATCAACCCTTTTATTTGTTTTGATGGGGGTAAGAATGTCATTACACCACTTTACCCTCCTTTACCCTCCTCTACCGCCCAAATCGAGGGGGAAAGAAAACCAAACAAATTTACCCTCCTTTCCCCTTCCTTCCTCCTCTCTACCCTCCTTAAAAAAACTCCCAAACAAGATGAATGCCACATTTCTCTTCCCCTCCCCCTCTCTACCCTCCATCCAAACAGGGCATAAAACATTTTCTCATCCACAATAGAGCCATGATGAATAAGGCCCCGTTTGGTTCCATTTTTTTGATGGGTAAAAAGGAGGAAAGTTGCCAAAAATGTCAGCTTTTTGTCAGCTTTCCCCTCTTTTACCCATCCAAAAAGCTGATCCAAACAGCCCCTAAGTGAATAGTACATTCCAATTCAGCATGCACCGAGTTCATAACATAAAAAAAAATGACAGAGGAAGGACCTCATCAGGACAGGGTTTGTGCTTGGTGATGTCCCAAGCAAGACCCTAACCAAGGGTATATTATATACTCCTCTCGAATCATTAAAATTCATTATACTGCACAATATGCCCGTATTATCCTAAATAAATAACGTGTGTGAATCAACCATAGCACTCTTGGCTTTTACCAACACAATGCACATAAAAGAGTAGAACCATTTCTATAGTTCATCAACAAATACATGCTACTCTTGCGTTTTGCCCTGTACTTTGATTTTTTTTTTTTTTTACTATTTTTTATCCTCAAGGGGTCTATCTTAACCCATTCCAAAGCCCATATTATAGGGGGTCTATGTGCAATTAACCCATTAAAATAGAAGAACAACCCCCCCAAATGAATAGTCCACCCTCACAAAGGATCACAACCACATGCTTTCAATGCCTAACCAACCACTCACCCACCTTAATAACGCCACGCTTGCAATGCCCACAATAAATCCCTTTTTTTTTTTTTACATTATTTACTCATAAAACAAGTAAACAAAAAAAGAAACCCCCATCGATTTGCACCAAGAAAAAAATACCCATTACATTGCGCTGAATACTTTCGTTTTCTACCATCAAATCTTGATGACGACAACAATAACAATAACAATACCAACACATTAAAAAAAGAAACATAATCACTAAAACCCCAAAGCAAACCAAGAAAAAAAAAATTTACCAACAAAATCAGAGGTGGCACCCCAAGCAGTTGCACGTCTTTGGGGTGAAGGAGCAAAACCCAAAGGGCCTATTGGGTATATTGCAATTGATGGCGTAGCAGCAGGGGGAAGGCAAGCAGAGGCCCTTTGGGCCCCCGCAGCAAGTGCACAGCGCGCATATCTGAAAGCTCCCGAGCCTCCTCCTACGGCTCTCGCTCACAAGCTTTGACTGAAGAGCAGCCTGAGATCAAAAAGGCCGAAACTTTAGCACTGTGAATAAAAAATAACCAAAATGGAGAAATGGGTATCGGGGTAAAGAGGGGATTGAGGGGGACCCACCCGGGCTGAGGCCGGATTGGGGGAGACCGAGGCCATGAAGAGGAGGAGGAAGAGGAGGAGGGATCGTTGAGAGGGAGAAGCCATTGGAGTTCGCGCTCCGCTCTTGTTGATGGCCGAGTATTTATACTTGAAGTGGGTTTTTCAGGAGAATTTACACGGTGAGATGAAAGGGGATTTTTTTTTTTTTTTTTTTTTTTTTTTTTTTTTTGTTTTTGGGTTGGGGTTTGTTTATGTTACGGGCCTCTGTTGATGTTCTCGCAGTGAAATGTTCTCTTTCCCAAAGTGGTTCCTTTTTTGTCCACAGTTTGGTGGAGAATAGGTGGTAATGATCTTTAATAGCTTCCTTTGTTTTTTATGCGAGAGGTTAAAGAAAGGACTGTTCTCCGTGGGACCACTGCTTGGGATTAGTTGGGCCGGGATGAGCAGGGTTAGGCCTCTTGGTTCGGATCCGATGTGACTTGGGCCGGGCCCACCGCTGGTTTTGCTGCCTTGAACTCGCTATCTTCTCTCTCCGTCTCTTTGTAGTTTTGATTTTGGCATGATCTTGATGGATATTACTCCTGGATGAAATTAATGAGGTCTGTTTTTAAAAATAAGAGAGTAAATCTCCTCTCTCTCTCTCTCTTTCCTCATTCTCTCTCCAAATCTCCGACCGATCAGTCTCCAAAACCCTAGTTTAACTTCGCCTAAACCCTAGTTTAACGCCGATCAAATCCTAGTTCGACGCCGATCAAACCAAAGACTGTAGCTCTCCAAAACTTCTCAGTTTTCTAAAAAAAATCGAGACGGTAGCTCTCCGATCTGGTTCGATTTTCTCAGATTTGCTGAAGATTAGAGTTCTCTTCTCAGATCTCTCTCCTGTGGAAATGAATATAGCAAAGACAAAACTCATTGATTCGTCAGTTGAGGTAAAAGTGGGAGAAAACAAAATCAAACTATAGGGATGGTAGGTTCAAAACAACAATACTATGAGGAATCTATGCGCAATCAACCCCAGAAAAAAGAAGAAGAACACAATTAACAAAATAGGTTGCAAAAACAAAATAGATACAAAGCGTAGCCATAGAATAATAGCGAAAACTTGTTGAAATGTATAGAATCCAAGATTCACCAACACCAGATTGTCGTCTCTCTCCAAACGAAAAGGAAGTAGAAGTATGACAGCCGACTGTTGAAGAGCATATCAAAGAAAATGGAGGGTATAAACACATTCAGAACCTTTTAGTTCATCAGCAAAGAATGTATAAGACGATCGAAAAGGAGAGCAAGAGAACGCTCTTGAAAACTGATATCCCACATGTAGCATCTTGAGCTCGGTATGCTGATGAACAGACAAATGTTGTTCTACAAATTTAAATTGGGTTAAATTTTCAAAATATCAAAGGTATGCGGGCAGCAAATAATCGCCAGAACATCTGATGAACATGTATCCTTCTTGCGAAACGTACGTCGAACATACCTCGCGTTGCAGCAGTCTTCAGTTCAGTGTAATACAACTTACTCATTGCGTAGCCAAATCAGACACAAAAGGAACCAGAAGAAATCTACAACAAGAATCAGCAGGGTGTTATGTTTGCTTCATTTTCGAAGACCGACTTATTACATCCTTCTTGTTTTCAGGGTGTTACGTTTGCTTCATTTTCTTGAAGACTGACTTATTACATCCTTGTTGTTTTCCTCTTCTGACACATACACTCTACAGTTGCCTGAAGTATTGCCAGAGAAGAATCACACAGTATAGTTGTATCTATAACATGCGACAAGTAACGGTCACCTGGGAAAAGAAGAAGAAAATTTCCAAATACCCTATCCAGAGAACTTGATAAGCCAATACATGAAAGAGGAGAAATACTGGTCTGACTTGGATGGACCTTAGGGGGGGAAAGGATAAAAAGACATTAGAGGTGCAAGATCAAGATACGAAAGATATGATCAAGAAAGATGATGAGATGGTAAACCGGGACCTTTTACAACGTAAGATCCTTACAACAGCAAGGGATACTTTATCTTTCACCCTAAGAAATGGAACAGAAACAACTTTACAAGATGAATTGTTTGGAATATGGAATGGTTTTGAGTTTTTTTAATCGTGTAAGAAGCTCTTCAGAATGAAAGAGTTGAATCATCATGAAAGACTGTACATCTCGCATTAGAAACTCATTTACATTTTTATCCAGGAAGAGTCAAGTAAAAGTTGTAACTTGTCCGATGCTTGAAGTGGTACGTGATCCCTCTGCTTCAATGTTTTCAATTGAGGAAGTAGTTTGCCGAGGTTCTGATATAGAGAGGCTTCTGGAATTAAGTTGGCCAGCTTCTGATGATAATGTTAATGTAGGGATTCCAGAAGATGGTGTAGGACTGTATGTGAAAGTTCCAACAGGATGGTCAAATTTGCAATTAGGACCGAATTTGCATATACCATACCGAGAATAGAAAAGACACAACGGTTCACCCTGTTGAAAATAATAAAAGAAATCAAAAACTCTCAGACAGAACATTTATGAACCTAAACTATATTCTAAAACTTGTACAAGTACTAAACCACAAGACATTAACTACTCTCAGATGGAATTATAAAATGTGAACATTTGACAAAAATGTACTCATTTGAAAATATTTTCAGTTAAAAATATATTATTTTCACAAAAGCATTGTTTAAAGTCAGCCACCATACAGCTTCCGTAAGACAGACCTTATCACCTAATAAAATCATGTAAGGGTTAATTGTGGATCGACCCCCTGTAGCATCGCTCAATTTTGAATAGACTCTCGTAGTTCTAATTGTTGCAGATCGACCCCTGTACTATCTCCCAAGTGCAAATAGACACCATTGGTGAATTTTTACTCTTTTACCCTCAGAACAACTATTTTCCAAAAAACAATTTCTCTTTCTTTGAGGGGAAAAGAGTCATAAAAAAATTCACGCAGGGGGTCCATCTGCAACATAGAGCTACAGGGGTCTATCCACAATTGGGCAATACTACATGGGTCTGTCCACAATTAACCCAATAATAAATAGTTGATTGAAGTCACCCTCTGACAAAGACCTCTTAAAATGGTATGCTAAAAGGATTTTAATTAGCTCATGATACAGATTGTTCATAGACAATAGGACACATCGAAACATATAAGCAAAATCAAAACGTGGAATGTATGTGGTAATTACACAATGAAAACAAGGCGAAATTTGAAGACAAATGGGTTAACTTACTGGACGCAAGGGAAGGCCAAGAGGACTCAAGACACAGTTCGGAATAGGAGTTAGTCTCTCCCTCGGATGATGAAATTTGCAGACTGCGCCGAACTTGCAATCTCCGGTCTTCATATAATATTGACATTCTGGTTGGTCCGGTCTCTCAGGAAAGATATTTTCCTTCTGTGCCGCATAAATACTCATAGGAATAGAGACAGCTCGATAAGATGAAAATGTCGACCCTTGAGATCCTGCAATTGGATCACTTTGGGGCGAGGTATTCTGAATATAGAGAGAGAATCCAAAAGAGTCAGGGACCAATGGACTTGATGCTCTGGATATAGAAACAACTATATAAAATGCCTTTCCAATATAGAAACAGTGGAAGATGTAAAAGAAAAACTTAATAGTTAATACATTTTTATCCTCTTATAATGTGTCATATAACCTTTTATTGCCTTCTATACCTAATATAACGTTTGAAATGAAATGTGCCCATTTTTATCCTCTTCTAATGTGTAATATAACCTTTTATTGCCTTCTATACCTAATACATTTAAGTGGCTATTGACTATGGTAGTTGGCCTATAACTTGAGTTTTCATTTCATGCAAGTTGCGCGGCTGCATCCTAGGGCATCGATGTGGAACCATATTTTGGTCAAGAATGGACGTCAATGTAAATAGCTGCCAAACTTTACATCTTAAATAATATCTCTAACCTATCCTGCTATTCCATGATTTATGACTCAAGCTAGTGACCTCTAACTTCCTCTCATATTTTATGAAGATAATGCATTTCCCTTTTAAACTCAGCTTATTCTGGGTTGGAGAGAAGTCATCAAATATTTATAACATACTTCTACAAAACCAACCATCATCTATTTTTGAACAACATTAAAGAGGCATCTTTTCCTATGAAAGGCATCATCAGGCATTGGATAAGTTATTTATCATAGAAATCTGAACTACCTGTTCTATACAAGGTCATAACTTACTTTCATCACCCACTTAAACACAATTACGACAGAGTAAAGGGATCAAAAGGCATATTGAGAATAAATAAATTTAAAGGACAGAAAGTGACACTTACAGAATATGGATTCCATCCGGAAACTTGAACTAGCCCTTGAGGAACAATTAGTTGAGCATAGCTTGAAGGACCTTGCCAGCGAGGACTTGGAATGAAAGATGCTCTTGAGAGGGGCCAGTTTGTCAGTCCCCCAGCATATGATTGTTGACCAGGTGCTGTAGAGGAATGTGGGTGATGAAATTTGCATGTCAAGCCAAATTTACACTGCCCTGTTCTCAAATAGTAAGAACATTCTTTTTCATTCTGCATTAAGAAGAAACAATGAATGTCATAATTTACAGTGAAGTTATCATCGCCCAAATATGAAAAGAAAACCATGAGGACACAATAGATATCTAAAATTACTACCGAAAAATAAATGTGCACATTTATCTCATGCTAAAGAAATAGATCGCTAACCGGGCGAAGTGGATAGCCTTGAAGATTTAACTGAACTTGCCCAGCAATTTCAGCCTTATCTCTAGGATGATGAAATTTACAGGTTGCGCCGAACTTGCAGGTCCCCGTCCTCATGAAATACTGGAAAAAGGAAAGAAAAAAGTCAATATACATGCTCAGTTACAAAGAGAAACATAACTGATAGCCAACATAGATGATGAATATTAAGAACAAATTGGGTGAATCAACTTTATGTACCACCCAATTCTCAAATATAATATTTGTAAATTTTTTCCTTAGTGATTTTCACCTTACCAGAAAAGTTAGCACAAATAATTTTGTGTAATATGTGCATACAGCATACATATGCATTTAAGGATTGATCGACTTATCTTGCTGCCATAGTGTCGAATGGTAATTCAATGCAGCAGGGACAGAAAAAAAAAGAAGGGAGCCACATTATACAAAGGATAGTTGAAATGGCAGAGGCACGCCTTTTGAGCAATGGCAGCTTGCCAGTTGTGGCGTGCAACTTACTAATCCATACAAGTCAGAAAATAAAATGCATAGATTCCAAAAAAAGTTAATAAACTGTCATTTAGACAATAATATTGCCGCCTAAAGTGGTGCAGATGGCAAATCCAAGATATGATATTTATGCTTCACACAGACTCTAGTGATCTCAATTCCATTCGATCGGATCATATAAAAACAAACTTTAACTTTCTCAATCAATGGTCACTAAGGAAAGAATACTGCTGTCCTCCAGAAGAATGCTCAGTTAACTCAGGATAACTGGGAGATCTAATGAAAAGAACACTAAACACCAAAAGCAAGTCAACTGAACAGTTTTCAGTTAAACAGTAGTACAAAACTAGATAATCCACCACTTAGATAATGCAACAGTTCAGATGAATGCATTTATGGAACAATTTGTACTGAGAGCAAACTATTGACACATCTGATAACAAATACATGGTGATCCATTGTGTTATAATTTGAAACGTGTCCTTTCATATAAGCATAATAAATTCTCTAATACTCAGATATTACTTACTAAAGGCTAACCTGGCAGTCCGGCTGGCCTGGTCTCTCTGGATAATCTCCCTTAACTCTGGCAGCAACAGAAGCAGCAGCAGCAGCAGCCTGGCAATAAAAATTTTATCTAATTAAGACCATCATTTTATGGTACATATCTACTGAAATTAAGAGTGATCATATAACATGTAGAAGCAAAGTGATAAATAAGAAAAATTAAAGAAATAAAAAAAAGGTGGTAGCATTCTGTGGATATACAGGAAAGTTTCATTTTCATCAATCAATGTTGTTGAGCTAAATACCAATTTAGCAATGCATTAAAGATGCTATGATGCAATTTCATTGCCTCATCTTAAAACTTCAGCAAATTCTAGCAAGGTATTCTTCTTTGGCGTAAGTCTACCCTCCATCACAGAATCAGATCCAACAAATCTATTCAAAATATTCTGGCTACTTTGCTACGTGAGAGGACACCAGGCTATCGGATCATAGCTTCTAGAGTGGAGACTAACACCTCGTTATGTGTGTAGGCCTCGAGTCAAGTGAGAACGGAATGAAGTAATGATTGAGATGGAATAAATTTGAGACTGGAATGCTCATTTTCATTCTCATGTTTGGGTGCGATTAGAGAATGAAGCAAGAATAACAATCTTTCTATTTTTTGGTATTGGATAATCAATAAGCAATTAGGGAATACTTGGAATTTATTTTAATTTTTGGTTAAATTACTAGATTGGTATTTTTAGTAGGACCATATTACCAATATGGTATTTCTTCTTTCATTTGCAACATTATGGTATTAATAACAAAATCTAACCTCAATTTGGTAGTACTTTATACAGGAAAAACAACCACGTTTGTATTAGTAGAAAAAATAACCAGATTGATATTAAGTTGATAATTTAGCATTAAACTTTTTAATTCTCGCTTTAGGTGAGAATGCCAATTCCCTAGCATCCCGTTGGGAATGCTTATTCCCACAATATGTGGGACACCCACAATATGTGGAAATAAATGAGAAGATGGAATGAGCTGTCTAACTTCCAAAATGATGTGTTTGGCACGCACCAATGAAAAGTGCAAATGATGCATAAAAATAAAAGATGGAACTTTAGATTTATAAATATTGATTTTCATAAAATCAAAACCCTATATCAGCAACAAAATCAAATAAAACTGGAATAAATTTGTGAAGCATGGGCACTTCAACAATCATTAGTCTGTATCCAACACGTGTCAGACCAACGAATATCTGCCCGACACTTTGTATCAGACACATCAAAGTAGTGTTGGTTTGCAAAGAACTTAAAGATTGCATGTCAAATGCACTACGGGCATCCTTGATCAAATAAACATGAAAGGAAGATATGCCAACCTTGACATAGGTAGGGAGCAAAATATTTTTTGTTTGTATTAGATTAAATGTTGAGGCATCAAAGGCTTGTGTTACATTAGGCATTGGAAAATACTTTCAATCACTCTCTTAAGTTTAAGATTAGGACCTCTTGATGTCAATCAATTATCCCATAACTTAGTTCTTACTTTCTCTTTAATAAAAAAATGCAATTATCACATAACTTTGTTCTTCCTTTCTCTTAAATAAAACATGTCATGACCATATGACTAGGGGCGGCCCATTGCACAAGGTTTCCACCATATCATTATGGGCTATAGATAAAAAAGAATTAAATAAATTATTAAAAAAGAATTAAAGAAACTAATTTAAAAAAATATACGAAGGGTCAAAGTATGCGGCATTATCCCCATGCGGAGAGGATGTTTCTGAGTCTTAAACCTGTGACCTGCAGCATTATCCCCATGCGGAGAGGATGTTTCTGAGTCTTAAACCCGTGACCTCCAGGTCACAAAGAAAGAACCTAACCGTTGCACCAAGGCTCACACTCACCACTAATACTAGGTGCTTTTCTTTTCCTTTTTATTTTTATATGTTTGTCTCTCCATGTTGTCGTGTCATCTATGTCTACTTTATAAGGATTCCTAGTTCTTTTGTGTCATATTGTATATGAATTCCATGTCGATGTTCACGCTTCCTAAAATACAACCTTATCCTTTTGCTATGGTAAGGTTGAGGGTGAGTTTTTGCGCAACAATAAGGTTATTGTCTTTTTATCTATAGGTCACGTATTCAGAAACAACCTCTCCACATACATGGATAAGGTTGCGAATATCTGAACCCCTCCAGATCCCACAATAGTAGGAGTCTTATGCACTGAGCTGCCCTTGATGCTTTAGCTAAGGATTAACCTCACTTCTCTCAGAACGAATGAAATTAGAATAAATTTTGGTCAAAGTAGAGGTACTATTGTCAAGGTTATTTGTATAGATATATGACTACCAGAAGACTTTGGATAAAGCTCTCGAACATTACATGCTTCCTAACCACTAGAAAGTGGATCACCTGACTGCATCACCAAACTATAAGTATCCGATTGCAAATTTAAGAAAAAATATCATTCAAAGAGACTTGGTCAAAAAGGAGGATGTCCCAACCACTGCACATATTCTCTTTAACTAGATGAACATACTCTATTTGAACGAAATATCATGATCATTGGCGATCTACGGCTATTTAAGACTATTGTCACATAAAAAGCTTATTACTCAGAAAGGATTAATGTCTCCTATTATGATAACATCTAACCTTTTGTTTCATCCATTCATACGTAATATGTTCTTCCTTTTTCTATAATAGGGTAGTGCGCTATTTGATTTAATTATAAATTTTTTTACTAATAGATGAGTGATGTAGGCTCTACGACCAATGCTGAAAATTGCTTGTCGATGACGAGATTTTCGTTGTTCCTCATCAAGAAGTTATAGATAGTTGGATTTTAATCATACAAAAGGATATAACTAATGTAGAAAAGCACGAGTATTCTAGATTATGGCAACATCTAACTTTTTTTTTTGGCATAAGGTAACATCTAACTTTTTTGACATATCATTATACATATATAGTTTACATGTATTTTATTTTCTTCAATAAATAAGATGGGTTATATGCTTCCTAATACTATGATTTTCTCTCAATTATTTAGTATAGTTTCTAAAAGCTTTACCTGAAAAAACTTCGTCACGCTATACGTGTATGAACTTGAAGCGAGAGAACTTACTCCTTCCTTTACTATTTTGAATCCAAGCTTCAATCTATGACGAGTAATATGCACGAAGCTCTAGTACACATCATGAATGATAAATCCCTTCATCTTTGTTTATTATCTCATGCCTTATTTAAGATCTAAATCCAAAGTAAGTCATTTGTTGCTCACCAACAATTGCACCCCCCTCCCAACAAAAAAAAAGAACACTCTCCTCGTACACAAGCTATCCTATTTTGCACTTGTCTGAGCTCAAGAATAACAAAACAATTATCTCCATAAATTACTATTAATATAACCCGTATGTAGTTGGTTAAAAATAGGATTTGGAGCTTCATTAATGAGCATCAATGTTCTAAAACCCATTTTAATCGGCCAATTATCCGCATAATTTAATTATGTGTCCGCATAATTAAATTATGTCCATTACCGACTAATGGGGTTATTGTTTAAACAAAACACAAAAATGTAACCCATTTACATGAAAACTAAAAACTTCTCTTACGAATTGGAAGAGCACTCTCTATCCCTCAAACAAAAAAACTAAACACTTCTCTCTAACTTCTTTCTCTTCTACGCCATCATTGACTAGTTTCTTCTCCAACAACGCTTAAAAAACCTCTGGGCACTCTTTATTCTCCAACATCGTCATCTCCTCATTTAACCATGCTCATTGCACCTCTTCTCCGAGCTTCGCCATCGTCGTCGACAAGTTTTCAATCTTCATTATTGTTATCAAGTAGGTCCCTAAACATTTTCGCATCATCTAGAAGCTTTGTCATCATCGAGGGACATAATCTTCAATAGAGAAATAAATTTAAGATTAAGGAAGATATTCTCAAGGAAATATCACTATACAATTTAGGCTTGCACTAAAAGTTAAGGTGATCTTGAGTTTTGAGGCACTATAAATTCAAAGTATGTTATGAAATTTCCCAATTGCAAAAAGTTTAACTATCATTAATAGGGTTGATGTCAAGATGACTAATTGTTTTTTATTAAAAAATTGGATTTTGAGCTTTGGGGAATGAAAGAACAGTAAAGATCGAGACTCCCTCTGAACAAGAGTTAGCTTAGAATGTTCGCTATGCAGATGATGAAGAAGAGTATATGAAAAGTTTTAATATTTTGAAGTTACGAACTCGTGTCTCAACTTTTAATGACTTAGATTTAGATAGCTAGTGACTTTCGATGTATGAATGAATTTGTAACCACCAACTGATAAAGATCGCAGGAAGTAGCTAAATTTATGCATGCATGAGTCTCCTTGACTCTTCTGCAAGCCACTTCTTCTTGGATCCTTTGTTGTCTTCTTCGCTTGTTGACTCATCAATGTATCACCTCTTTTTGCATCTTCAGACATATTTAACTCATTGACGAGTCACCCCTCGTTCACTATAATTTGATGATGGAATCCATGGTGGAGATCATTTCCATTGTTAACTCATAGGCTCAACAATGTTTAAGAATGTTGTTTGTGAGCTAAATTTGGAAGCTCAATTCTTTTGGACATCCAAGAACAGGAATCCATCTTAAAGTGGTAACTCCTCCTTCCATTTTCTATATAGAAAAAGGTTAACCACTAAATAATGACAATACATGGGAATCTAGGGATTTTCAAGTTTGCCGCCTAGTAAAATGAATATCCTCCAGAGGTCTCCATAATAGATGCTTATCATAAATTTTTATGACTGGCTTCTGATGCAGCGGAATATAGACTAAACAAAGGATAAACGCTGAAGCCG
>BQKN01063467.1:219887-231362 GCA_022839385.1 Asparagus kiusianus
CCGCATCCAAGCCCTCCAAATAATCTAGTGCTTGCTGCTCCACATCAGCTTCATTTTATGAATCATAGATGAAGCTTAGACTTGTTTTTGAGCATGCTCTTGTTAGGGGTTGCGATCATAAATAAGAGGAAGATTCTTAGTTAAGCGTTGATCCATATTTATCTAAAGAAACTCCATACACCAATGGGATTCTCATGCAACCACGTTCTTAGGAATGTTGGAATATGGGTTCTGAAGTTTCGGAGGAGTCATCTAACTGTTCCTCTTCAATGGATTCAGGTTTATATAGAATACCAGACTAGTATATGATTACGTGATTAAAACATGACTTTTGGGATACCATAACCAGCTTCAAGTAAAAAACAAAAGAATAACTGAACATGACTTGTGTCTGGGTTTCATAAATATATATTACATAACACTAGTATTATGTAATTGCGATACTCATCCAATAAAGACTGTAATTAGAAACAAAGCATGCACTAGTTCTGGAAGCTATAAAAATGTATCTAAACAACTCAAAGATTCTTTCTGATGCTGACAGCTTTAGATATAGAAAAAGAGGACAAGTACTACACTGTTTTTGTGATCATTATCAAAATAAATTCTAAACAACGACAGACAACCAACTCAAAGGAAGAGAAACCTTATGGCTGAGGCGCTGGCCTCAGGGAAGGAAGAGTGATTTAACCAGAAAAATACTGTTTGATGTATAGTGTATAGAAGGAGGCCAGAATGGTGATAACAAATTTGACGACTATATTAAGAAACATTGGACTAAGCAGACTAATGTAACTAATCAAATGAATGTTGTTTGAGAACCTTACGATATGATATCAATTTAAGGGGATCGACCTAAGCAAAAAAACAAACAAATTCCACTTTCATGTCCCAAAAATGGTGTGGGCAACAGCCTTAAAATCACACTACATATAGAATAAACCAGAGCCATCTTCTGAAGAACAATAATTACTAGCCAAAACATCATACCAAAATTGCAGTTAGCAGCAGTTTAATGATGCCTTTACAACACATACTGCAATAATTCCAAAGAAATTTGCAAAGAGATGCACAAACACATCAAACATAAATTCAGTAGAAAATAGATAAAACTCTAATCTTATTGTTGAGATAACATGGGCTTATATAGGCCACTACAACTTACAAATAACCCCCTAAATCTATTAATATTTCAACACTCCTCCTCAAGATGGGCGAAAGATATCTACTAAGCCCATCTTGTCACATCCTCTAATCATATCTACTGAGCTAACTCCCTTAGTCAGACAATCTGCTGCCTGATCCTTAGTTGGAACATGACGTAACTCCAGTAATCCATTGTCCAATTTCTCTTTGATGAAGAACCTATCGATCTCGATGTGTTTGGTTCTATCATGCTGTACTGGGTTGTTGGCGATACTGATATCTGACTTGTTATCACACCATAGCTTCATTTTTACTCCTTGATCCAGCTTCAGCTCCACCAGCATACTCTTTAACCACAATAATTCCGCAACTCCCAAGGCCATAGCTCTATACTCTGTTTCAGCTGTTGATCTTGCCACCACTGTCTGCTTCTTGCTCTTCCACGAGACCAAATTGCCTCCTATAAAGATGCAGTATCCTGAGGTGTATCTCTTGTCATCAGCACAGCTAGCCCAATCAGAGTCACAGTAACCCTCAACGCTCACATGTTCATTCTTCCTGAATATCAACCCTTTTCTAGGAGCACTCTTCAAATACCTTAGAATTTGGTACACTGCGTCCATATGACCCTTCCTCGGATAATGCATGTATCGGCTCACCACGCTTACTGTAAAAAAGATATCGGGACGTGTGTGACTCAAATAGATCAACCTGCCCATCAGCCTCTGATATCTGTCACGATCAACTGGCTCTTCAGCCTCAGCACTCAGTTTGAACTTTTGATCGATCGGTGCAGTTACAGGTTTGCACCTTAACATCCATGTCTCTTTAAAAAGATCCAGTGCATACTTTTTTTAGGATAGGACAATCCCCCCCCCCCCCGCTCCTCGAGCTATCTCTCTTCCAAGAAAGTACTGAAGCAAGCCAAGATCTTTTACCTCGAATTCCTTACCCAGTTTTACTTTGAGTTAGGCAATCTCCTTCTCATCATCCCCTGTAATAATCATATCATCCACATATACCGCAAGCATGGTAATGTGACATCCACTCCGTCGAAAGAATACGATATGATCAGCGTTAATCTGTTAGTACCCCATACCTATCATAGCCCTCCTGAATCTATCGAACTAAACACGAGGAGACTGCTTCAGCCCATAGAGAGACTTCTTCAATCTACAGATCTTGCCCGTAATCTTATCTGTGTCGAATCCTGGTGGTATCTCCATGTATATCTCTTTCATTAGATCTCCATAAAGAAATGCATTCTTCACATCTAGTTGGTGTAGCTTCCATTCACCATTTACTGCCAGAGTGATCAAGGTCCTAACAATGCTCATCTTCGCCACCGGTACAAAGACCTCATCATAGTCGATGCCATATGTCTAACTGTATCCTTTTGCCACCAGACGAGCCTTATAGCGCTCAACCTGACCATCTGGATTTTGCTTCACCGTAAAGATCCATTTGCATCCAACTGCTCTCTTTCCTTCTGGTAGTTTTACTAACTCCCAAGTGCGATTCTTTTTAAGAACCCCTAGCTCCTCGTGCATAGCCGCTTTTTTCTTTGGGTCCTTTTTAGCAACATGTCAGTTGTTAGGTACAGTAACAAAATCCAATAATGTAATGAATGCTCCATGTGCAGGGTGGATGTTAAAATATGATACAAATTGGGCAAGATCCCAACCATATCTATCAGAAGGATTTCCCACATTGCTACGAGTAGCCCTCCGTACTGACATTAGTATAGGAGTAAATAGAGGAATGATATCATCTTAGGAGGAATTTAGTGGTGGTGTAGGTGTCTCAAGAGTAGGGACAGGCATTAGTAAGGGACTTGGCACCAGTGACACTGTAGGTACTGTTCTCGTAATTTGTTTTCCCTTTCTACTATAGATAAGTAGTTCCCCCTGAGTCGTGAGCCTAACACTTCTTGTTTCATTCTCCTCCTCTTCTTCATTCTCCTGCTCCTCCTCAACCAATTCTCTTTCACAAGGAATAGATACAAAAATTGATTTCTCCACATTATTCACTGGATCTCACCATTCTCCCCCTCTCGCCTCATACTTCTAGTATCAGGCGAGTTACTAACGGATGAAGATATCTTCCGGGTGTAATATGGCTCGAGTTCTCGAAAGTGCACATCCATGCTCACAAACAGCTTCTTCTCCACCGGGCTCCAACAAACATCACTTCTGAGTAGCAGAATATCCCATAAAGATGCACTTCACCGTTCTAGGGGCAAACTTTCCGATAAATGACCTGTTGTTCTTCACAAAGCACACATAGCCAAACACCTTGAGTGGAAGAAGTCCACCATTATCTCCCTTCAACGTCTCACACGGAAACTTCCAATCCAACACTCTTGAGGGCATTCTGTTGATCAGCGCTGCTGCAATCAACACTGCTTGCCCCCATAATGTTTCTGGGACATTCATGAAAATCATCATACTTCTAACAACCTCTAAAAGATGTCTGTTCTTCTTTTTCACTACCCCATTCTGAGCTGATGTGTATAAGAATGTAGTCTGATGCTGTATTCCCTGAGCTGATAAGTATTTCCCAAACGCTTTGTTAGTATACTTTATCCCATTATCAGATCTTAATACCTTCATCACAGTATCGTATTGAGTCTGAGAATACCTATAAAAGTTTTGAAAGCAACCAAACACTTCACTCTTATTTTTCATCAAGTATAACCAAGTAGCGCGAGAGAAACAATCAATAAAGGTAACAAAATACTTGTATCTATTCATAGAACTTATGGAACAATGCCCCCAAACATCTGAATGTATCAGGTCAAATGCACGAGAACTCCTATGACCAGAACTTACATAAGAACTTCTAGTAAGCTTTCCAAACTCACATGCATCGCACACAAGGTTCTGCTTATTTGCTTTCTCAAATAGAGATGGATACAACCTACTTAAAACATTAAAGGATGAGTGTCTCAAACGCTGGTGATGAAACATCAACATACTCTCAACACTCATCTCAGATCCTACTTTTGCTCTCTCTACCATACATACCAATGCTGAGTTTAACCCTTCACGATCCAGGTACCACAGTCCACTACGTCGTGTGCCAGTCTCAAGTCTCCGCTCTGTCCCCTTCTCCTGAAAGATCACCTTGGGAATGTCAAAAAAAACAATGCATTTTAGTTGGAGTATGATAGCACTAATGGATAAAAGATTGACTGAAAAAAGGGAGCATGCAAAACATTGGACAAAATTACAGAATCTGTATAATTGACAGTATCCTTACCAACCACTGACTGAAATGTACTATCAGCTATTTGGATACTATCAGCCGATGCTAGGTGAGTATATGATGAGAACTCGCTAGCATTACCTATCACGTGTCGAGACGCACCGGAATCGACTATCCAATCTAATGATCTATCGAGGGACATCAAAGTAAGAGCATGTATGTCATCAGTATCTTTGGTCGAATGAGCATAAATAGCAGTGTTGCCTCTAGCGAAGAACGAAGTGGATGCTTCCTCAGTCTCACTCCTCCTGTCTCCATCTCCTTCTACTCTTTGCTTCCTCCTGAGTATCTCCAAGAGCGCATGATCCTCCTCGGTAAAGACCACCTCAGCTGCTTCCTCTCTCTCTCTGCTATCATCAGATTCGCCCGCTTACCTCCTCTTCCATCTTGTTAACCCCCACGATCACGACCACGACCTCCGAACTGTCCACGTCCACCCGAATCTCCTTCCTTAGATGGTTTGGTGCAAGCATGCCTTAAATGACTCACTTCACCATAGTTGTAGCACTACCGAGTCTCCCCCTGGGATCCAGTGTTGCCAGAGTTGGAAGCTGTCAGTGCTGACTTCACCACCGGAGATCCACCTGTCCCTGCTTGTAGCTTAATACGAGTCTCCTCCTGAATCATGGCCGAGACTGCCTCCTCAAGTGTGGGAATCTTTGGCTGAGCTAGTAGCAATGTAGTCCTCTGAGCAAGCTCCGATGCTAGCCCCTTGATAAACATCATAGTCCTCTCCTGTAGAAAGGCCTCTTGCTCCTTACATTCCGGATCCTTACAGTTGATCCGCGGTGAGAAGTGATCATAATCTATCCACAGGCGCTCCAGCTCTGTGGTATACCCCTGGACAGTCCTCTCCCCCTGAACTGTGGCGTCGATTTCTCCCTTGATCTGAAACACTCTTAGGTTGTTTTCCACCCCATCATAAGTCCTCCTTAACTTCTCCCAGACATCCATCACCTTCCCGATGCCATCTACTGTGGCGGCGATCGACTGGACCAATGAGTTGATGAGCCAGATGTACACCAACATATGAGTGGATTTTCACTCATCTCTTCCAGCTAAGCCTTTAGCCGGCTCTGTCGTCTCTCCTATCAAGTACCCCTCCAGGTTCCTTTCTACAATGATGTATCTTACCCGCCATGACCAAGTAAGTAGTTGGTCCATCAAGCTTCAGATCGATGGGTGAAAGCTCTAACTTTTTCGATGGCCTTGTCGCACTCTCACCGACCGACAACTTCATTAACTGCATCAAAGTTAAGATCTCCGTGGGGTTTAACTTCTTGATGATCTCCTCCATCGATCAGGCTTTAGATCAACTACTTGTTCTCCTTACCTTGTTGTGCGCAGTGAAAAATTCGACATCACTTCTGTTGCACAACAAGAGTAGGATCTTAACTAAATTCTTGTTTTTCAAAGGAAAAAAGAATCGATAGTAATATATCTCAACACCGTGAGATATACACTCTTCCTCTCATCAGTTTTAGGACTGAAACGTCGAGGGAATCGAACAAGCTCCTCTCATCAGTTCTATGACTGAGCTGTTGAGGATATCCAACAAGCTACAAATCATAGGGCTGGGGTTTGACAGGGGGGTTCGAGATCGGGGGGCTGCGAGGGGGGCAACAAGGGGGGTGCTCCGAAGGGGGCAGCGGGGGGGCTAGGGGGCTGCGAGGGGGAGCTGCGAGGGCGAGGCAGCAAGGGGGGTGCTCCGAGGGGGGCAGCGAGAGGGGGGGCGCAGCCGGGGGGAGGGGGGTAGCGATAGGGGGGCACCGGCTAGGGTTTGGGGGTAGGGGCGGCGGCTAGGGTTTGAGTGGAGGCTCTGATACCAAGTAGAAAATAGATAAAATCCTAATCTTATCGCTGAGATAACATGAGTTTATATAAGCCACTACAACTTACAAATAACCCCTTAAATCTATTAATATTTCAACAAATCCAATAGTCCAAATAAGTGTGCTAAAGAAAATAGAAAAAAAATACCCCAAAGCATAGAATGCAATCACACTACAATTGTTCTAAATTGCCAATATTATGAATAATACATGTACTCCACAAAAGCTCAGAGAAAAATCATAACATGCCATTACTAGAATTCAACAACCATCTTTAAAAATAGATCAATATCGGACAAGAACAAAGCATCAAAGAAATTAAGCCATTCAAGCAGGCATGTAATTACCAGCTTCCTGTTGGCAGGATGGTTAAATTTGCAAGTCATTCCAAACCTGCAAAGGCCAGTTCTAACAAAATAAGCACAATCTGGCTCCCCTGGACGATCAGGATAAGGTCCAGCATCCATTTCATCCCTGCCTCTTATATTCATTTGCCATATCACCTCTGTGACACAGCCACAATTATCTCAGCTAGATTTCATTCACTTCCATGGAAACTCAGCAAAAATTTGCAATTGAATAAAGAAGAAAATTTTCCACAACATGATCAATGAGTAACCAAAGAAATTATTTGATCACAAGACAATGATGTTATTTTAAAAACAGAATGAAACAGTATAAAGGAGAAGAAAATGATGTTCATAAGCAAAAAACCTTCCTTTTGTAATAAAATAGTAACATTAATCGCACTGAAACATCATAACTCCTAGATTTCTCAAATTGGTATCAAACAAAATGAAATATAACCACCATACTGGAACCTTTTATTTCCTACTTATCTACAAGATGACTAATGAGTAACCAAAGAAATTATTTGATCACAAGAAAATGGTGACAATTTAAAGTCGGAATGGAACAGTCTAAAGGCAAAGAAAATGAATGTTCAAGTGCAAAAACCTTCCTTTTGCAATAAAATAGTAACATTAATCACACTCAAACATCATAACCAGTAAATTCCTCAAAATAGGCATAAAAAAAATGAAAGATCATCATCAGAACTTGAAGATCAATCTGAAGCCAGAGAACTCATTAGTAACCAAGATAGAATACTAATAATCAACGAAGTAACCAAAATCTTACCATTATGAAAAAGTTGAAATTCCCACATCTAACAAATTTCACTGGTAATATTAAGAAATAAAAGCTTCCAAATTCAGAAAAGGAAAAAAAGAAAAATTAAATAACCCACCACCAGTGAAGTAAAATCAAGCAAAAGTTGCCAATTTTACCACCTAATCCCCAAAAAAAACCTCAAAAAGAGAGACTAAGATCAAACAAGAAACCAACATTTACCAATGAAAGATCCAGAATTCAAGAGAAAGCAACCAAAAAGTCATCAACGTTCACAAATTCAACAATGTATACAGTACTAGTGTAGATCGAACGAAAATAGCACAAACAAAAACCCTAAATGGTTTTTCTCACCTTCATTGAGCTCGGGCGCAACGGCCGACGACGATCCCTCGTTACTGGCCGCCGCCCTGCCGCCCTGAGTATCCATCACTGGATCGCCACCGCCGGAACCTCCAACGGTACTCCCATTCTCCGGCGACGAGGGAGGAGAGAGAAAGTGAAGGAGAGGAGAGAGGAAGTGAGAGGAAGCGATGAGAGAGAGAGAGAGAGAAAGAAGAAGAAGAGCACTCTTCTCCACAAACTTAAAAGAGAGAATAAAAAAGCCACCCGTGTTTGCTTTATAGAGCATATTTCACATATACCCCTCTGAATTTGCAGTATTAGAAACTTGCTAGTTATCACTTAAATACCTTACAATTCACTCTATTGCGCATTTGGGTATATTAGAAACATTTGTACTCCTAAAATTTTCAAATTCGGAGTTCCTTTTTCCAAGAACCAAATTAAAAATAGAATAATTATATGTAAACCACTTTTTAATTTTAATTTATATATAAATAATTTTTAAAATATTTTTTATTGCAATTAACTACCTCTCAATTAAAATTTTCACTAAAAAATCAAAATTATCTTTAAAAAACTCATATTTGAGGCATGTGACTAATATTTTAGTGTTTCGGTCCTTTTAGTATACAACACACATACCTTGAAAATTGATTTTTAAACCTTCTTTTGAGTCTGTTAGTAAACTTGTTGACTAGGATGTTGTTGATTGCAAATAAAAACCCACTTTAAAAGTAATTATTTTTAAATTAAAATTGGAAGGTAATTTTTGTATAATTACCTAGTTTTAAGGTGGTTTCTAGAAAAATAAACCCTTTTATTTGCCACATTATTACCTTCCGTCACGCAAATGCGAGAAATTTATCTATATATTTTTTGTTATACTCGCGTGTTAATTCTAGAATTTTTATTTTAAAGTTCAAGTAGGATAAGTTTAAAATATAATGCATATAGGTTTAATAATAAATTCAATAAATATTCAACACAAAGTGTTTTAAAATGACCATTAAATTTCACATTCGCTATTAGGAGAATGTCGACATCTGCACGTAAAATTACTAAAGTGTTATTTTTAAAATTTCAGAATTTATAAATGTTTTGAAGAAAACAAGTGAAAAAAAATACATTGCATTTATATGTTAATTAATTTAATAACTTGTGAGTGAGATTCCTTGTTGTTGACCATCTTTACATGCCAAATACCAAGCCTCTACGAGAAGAGACCAAGCCATGAAATACAAAAAAAAAAGAGTAGGGAGCTAAACGAAAAAGTTCCCGAAATAGACCAAATTCATGAAACCGTTTCTTGAAACGGCCTTTCCGTGTCTTTTCCCTCTTTCCCTCCTGACTAATTAATTCGCCAACGTTTCTCTTGTCTCGCAGGCGCAGCATAGTCCTTCTCTCTCCTGCAACCATAATCCAAACCAACGCCACGTGGGGAAACAAAAGTAAGTAACCACGCTAGTTTACCATACTCCGCAGGTGGATGTACCGTAACCGCACGGGAGCCCTCGTTGGGCGTGTGAGCGGGAGAGCTCGTACTTTTAACGCGCCGGAACAACGCGTGCAGTCTAAGACCGAGTGGGCCCACCACACGGAAAAGGACGGTTCCTGAGAGCGCAGTGTCAAGGGGGGCTTCCCGTGCGGCGGAAACCCAGTTCACCACCCATACGCCGCGGGCCCACCGAATGTGAGGTGAAGCTGTGGGTGCCGGGTTTTCTTTCTGAGGATGGTGACAGATTCACCTTCGGAGGAAAAGGTTTGACTTCGGGGGCTGATGGGGCCCACCGCATTTTGCGCACTGGCGTATCGGATCCAGGTGAGAACCCGACCCGTTTGGTGCGCTGCCCCAATTAGGTAGGCGCGATACGTGTGAATGGGGGCCTTGCTGGCGTTAAAGATGACGCCAGCGTCGGAGCATGACGACAGAATAAGGTTGGTGCGTAGCGGCGACCGACACTGCCAATGAAAAGAATCTGATAGCGGGGTTAAGAAGCGGCCCTTCTGGTGGGTCATGTCAAACACGTGCTTGTACTTCACCGTCAAGGTGGTGTTTTGTAAAGCTTATTTTTTAGTCAGGGGCTGTTTGGTTGGTTTCCTAAAAACCAAAAAAAGGAAATTGAGTCATGGAAATCAAAAAAGTACAATTTTCACCATTTTCATCCCTAAAACTAACCCACAACATCCAATAAAATATTATTTTCATCATACAACTCATCCACATCATCCAATAAAATATTATTTTTATCCAACAACTCATCTCATATCATCCAATAAAATAAACCAAACAACTTTTATGGGTCACATCATCCAACTCATCTCATCTCCATCTCATCTCATCTTTAAAAATAACTCACATCATCCAATAATATTGTGACAACTCATCTCATCTCATCTCCATTTCATCTCCACCCATTTCCTCCAAAAAAATAAGGAAATTGATTTCCTTAAGTGTGGGTCACATCATCCAATAATATAATGACAACTCATCTCATCTCATCTCATCTCCTATTTTTAAGATTGAACCAAACACAAGAATAGGACCTATTATAAGAAATAGGTTTCTTATTCTTTGATTTCCTTCTTTTTTAGCCAATCAAACAACCATCCAACAACTTTTCTTAAAAAATCACTCACATCATCCAATAATATTGTGACAACTCATCTCATCTCATCTCATATTATTTGATTTCCTTCTTTTTTTATCCAACCAAACAACCATAAAACAATTATTTAAGGAAATAGGTTTCCTATTCCTTAATTTCCTTCTTTTTTTTGGCAAACAAACAGCCCCTCAGATCAGATTTTAACCTAACTTTTTTATTTTAATTTGTTTATTAAAATATTAAATAAAAAAATGATAAAGGCACACCTCAAACCAAACCCCCCTCTCTCATCTACTTCTTTATTACTAAGGGCCTGTTCGTTTGGCTATAAAAAAGTGGGAAATCAAAGAAATAGAAAAGTGGGAAATCAAAGAATTGTTTTGGGAGTGTTTGGTTTGCTAAAAAAAAAAGGAAATCAAAGAAATGGAGATGAAATGAGATGAGTTGTCACATTATTATTGGATGATGTGAGTGGTTTTTTAAGAAATGTAGTTTTGATGTGTTCGGTTGGCAAAAAAAATAAGGAAATGAATTATAAGAAACCTATTTCCTGTAGTTTTCTTGTTTTCTTTTGTTCGGTTCATTCTTAAAAATAAGAAATGAAATGAGATGAGATGAGTTGTCATTGTATTATTGGGTGATGTGAGGAAAGTTTAAGAAATGTGTTTTCATAACTTTTTGGGATGAAATTGAAGAAATGAAATGTTAATGAGATGAAGTGAATTGTTATATTATTTTATTGGATGATGTGAGTGATTTGAAATGATGAAAAGAGATGAGTTGAGTAATGTTTGGATAAAAATAATATTTTATTAGGGTGATGGATGAGTTGTTAGATGAAAATAATATTTTATTAGATATGGTGGATGAGTTGTTAGATAAAAATAATATTTTATTAGATGATGTGGATGAGTTGTTGAATGAAAATAATATTTTATTGGATGTTGTGGGTGAGTTTTAGGGATGGAAATGGAAGAAATGGGTTATTTGGAGATTTCTTGGTTTTCCATTTCCATTTCTTGGTTTTTAGGAAATAACCGAACAGCCCCTAAAGGAGAACAACAAAACAATTAATATGAACAGTAACCTAAGATTATAAATAATGAAAAAAATTAAATGAATAACCCACGCTCTCTCTCCAACTCATC
>BQKN01063467.1:241362-277140 GCA_022839385.1 Asparagus kiusianus
GCCCGGTCCGGGCCCGGCCCGGGCCCGGAATAGTAATTTTTTTTTATTTTTTTATTTTTTATGTGCCATATATGTATATATATCTCTATAATATTTATATATATAATATATGTATATATAATATATTTTTATATATGTATAAGTATATATATATATATGTATTAATATATAATTATATATAACTATGCTCTCTCTAGTCTCTTATATATGTATAATATATATATATTCTCTCTCTCTTAATATATATACAAGTATACTCTCTCTTATATATATATAATATATGTATAAGTATATATAAGTATACTTTCTCTTATATAAGTGTATATTAATATATATGTATAACTGTATAAGTATACTCTCTCTTGTATATGTATGTGTATACTCTCTATGTATAGGTATATATAAGTATATTCTCTCTTATATAAGTATATATGTATAAGTATACTCTCTCTTATATATGTATAATATATGTATGTATGTATACACACACACACACTCTCTCTCTCATATATATATATGTACATATATTCTATACTCTCTCTCATATATATATATGTACATATATTCTATACTCTCTCTCTCTCTCTCTCTCTCTCTCTCTCTCTCTCTCTCTCTCTCTCTCTTAGTATATAAGTATACTCTCTCTTATATATGTATAATGTATGTATAAGTATATACAAGTATACTCTCTCTTATATATGTATGAGTATATATAAATATACTTATATGTGTATATTATAGAATTAAAGTTATAAATATATAATTTATATTTTTATATATTTATGTATAATACAATTTGTTTATATAATTTCTATAAGTATTTACAATTTGTTTATGTATAATATATTTATATATGTGTGTATATATATATGTATACATATACATATATTGAATTACATGAATACTTTGGGCTACTTAGTCTAGTGGTAAAATTTAGGAGTTTGGAGTGGAGGTTAGCGGTTCAAATCCTAGTCACAACATATATATTTAGGAGTCTTTGATTGGACCTTGGGCCTTGGGGCTCTTTGAATTCTACAATTATTTTTTATTTTGTTTGTTCCTATAAATTCTATAATTATTTTATATTATTTTAATTTCTATAACTTTTAATATTTGTAATTAAATAATTATAGTTGATTAATAATATGTTTTTATCAAAAATGTGTTTATTTTTTTGATTTAGATTTTTGTAAAAAGCGAAAAAAATAAAAAAAATAAAAAAACAAAAAAACCGGGCCGGCCCGGTGTCCGGCCCGGTTTGGCCCGGGCCCGGGCCCGGGCCCGGGTCCGGGTTTGGGTTTTGCCCGGCCCGGGCCCGGTTTTCCGGACCGGGCCGGGCCGGGCTGGCCCGGATGGACACCCCTATAGTGTCTTATATGCGCATACCGTAAATAGGAGATGTAGTTGTTAGGCCGCGTGCTCTTTTATGGTTAAGCGACCCTATGATCATATTATAAAATCCATAATCAGTACTACAGTTCCAAAAATTTGTTCTCGTATTGCAAGAACCTTAGGCTATGATTGACTAGCTCTTCAAAACTGGGTCAAGGCTAATCTCGGTCTAGTTTTTGAGTTTAACCGTTGAGTATTATTTTCTTTTGAGAAAAATGGTGGATTACCAAAATAGTAATCTAGCCAGCTAAATTAAACAAAATTGGTTGTTACAAAATAATACACATCCCCAGCCAAGGATGTGTACACTAAATCAGCTATGATTTATAATAAACTGCACCAGTTCCCCTCCCCTGCTATCATCTATCAACTAAACCATTATTATTTCAATTTAGGTTAGGGGTAGGCGGGTCAAAACGGAGGTCTCGGGGGCCTTTTCCGATTCGGAAAAATTACAAGGCGGGTGCGCTTGACCCGCATTTTGGCATCGTAGTCCAGATTCAGGAACTCCTGAGCAGAGATTGGCTTCGCCGGATGAGACGATGCACAGCGAGATGGCGACCGTTGCGGTGATCGGATGGCTACGGAGGCGGCTGACAAGAGTCACGCGCTAAATTGTGAGCATGGAGCTACTTGCTTTAATGCGAGTATTTGACTTGGGAAGGCTCGTTTGGAGTTCTCCCAAAAGATGTCAGTTCTAAATCTAAATCTTGGCCCAACTAGTATTTGTCATTGCTAATTCATTACTGGGTCTGCAGAACTGGGCCAGAATCTTTATCTACAGTTTGACTTTTATATCGTGGAAGATAATATACCTAAATACACACAGCCCAAGAGCCCAGGGCCACTATAAAGCAAACTTCGTCAACCCAGTAAACACCGACACAGGGTACACCCACTGGGCCCCGCTGCTAATGTTGACCGCTCATGCGTAGCACGTGCCTAGCTTCCGAGTTTCAACCCCACGCGCTTGGCGCACTTCTACTCTTTGGTTGGTTTCCTAAAATCAAAGAAAAGCAAATAGTAACTAGGAAATCATTAAAAATTGATTTCCATTTATTTCTATCCTTAAAAATTACTCATATCATCTAATAATATAATGATAACTCATCTCATTTCATCTTCTTTCTTACTTTTAAGAATGAACCAAACATAAGAAATGAGTCACATCATTCATCTCATCTTATTTCATATCATCTCATCTTTAAAAATGAGTCACACCATCCAATAATATGGTGACAACACATCACATTTCATTAAAAGTTGATTTCCATCCATTTCCTAAAAAAATTAAAAAAAATATATTTCCCTAAATATGAGTTACATCATCTAATAATATAATGACAACACATCTCATCTCATCTCATTTCTTAGTTTTAAGAACGAACCAAACACAAAAAAAGAACCTATTATAGAAAATAAATTTCTTATTTTTTAGCCAACCAAACAACCTCAAAACAAGTCATGAAATTTATTTCTTAAAATATCACTCACATCATTCAATAATATGATGACAACTCATCTTATCTTCTTTTTTAATTTAAAAGAGTAAACCAAACAGAAAAAAAGAACCAGTTATAGAAAATATGTTTTCTTTTCTTTGATTTCTTTTTTTAGCCAACCTAATGATAACAACGTTAAAATATCATTATTATCATCAACGACGATAGTTAGGGCATCGACGTCGAAATTTCTCTCTCTCTCTCTCCATTTGCGATCCCTCCGTTTTTTTTTCTTTTTTCTTGAATTTGTTTGCTTTTGAATCTGAAGTTAGTTAGGGTTTGGGTTTCTGACATCATCATCGATGGGTTCTTCGAGATCTGGACTCTTTCAGCTTGGTTTCATTCTCTTCATCCTCCTCGTCTCTGCATCGTCTCAGGTGAAATCTCCTTTTTTTTAATATAATTTCCGAAGCAAGCAATAATTTTTGATGGATCTCGATTGGTTCCGTTAGGAATTAGGGCTGGAGAGCGCTGAGAATGCTTCAGATGAGTCGACGAGACCTTTAGATCGGCGCACTAAGGTCAGAGGATTCGCCATTTATTCATTTTTAGGGTTAATTGCACTTTAATACCCTAAAGTTTAATGGAATTTGAACTTGGACAGTGTGAAGTTTTAAAATTGGCCAAATAATTCCCCGTACATTCGCCACTTTTAACTTCAATAGCTTTTGCTATATCGCTGTCTTTAATTTGGCCGGCTGTGAATATTTTTTTTAATAGTAGTGAGGTGTTTTTGCTAAGTCATTTGTGTTTGAAAGTGAAGAGATTGGTTAATGGTTATCATGTAATCATAATCAGAATTTTCTAATATTACCATGTTATTTGTTTCAAACAGAATTCTGAATGGTGATGTAACGGAAGGTATTAAAACTAAAGCTGTTGAAACTTTTTTTTTGGGAAAATTAAAGTTTGATGGTATCAAGTTAAAGATTAGTGAAACCTAGGGTAGTGAATTACGATTAGCCTACATTGTCTTTTCTTCTTCTTCTAATTTTTCTTGTAAATAGATGTTTGTGCACGCGGTGAAGACAGTTACTGAGGATGGAGAAGGCGTCTTTGCTTTGGGAGAAACTGGTCCTGGGCTTCTTGACGCCTTCTTTGCAAGTTTATCAATGATTCTAGTCAGTGAGGTCAGCCTCAAAATAAATTTTCGTTGATGATTATAGTTGATTTATATACAATGTGGATGTTCTTATTGTTGTTTCGTGCTCCAGATTGGGGACGAGACATTTATAATTGCAGCTCTTTTGGCAATGCGACACCCGAAATCTATTGTTTTGTCTGGTGCGCTTGCTGCCCTCGTTGTGATGACAGTGAGATCTCTAAACAGATGTCCAAAATTTCCCCCTTTTGGCAATAAAACATTGAGGGAACTGAAAGGGAGCTTTTAAGTATTGTCCGATTTATACTTTTCCCCCTCTTGCAATTAGATGAGCATAGTCTTGTTCATCATAAGAATTCGTATTTTTGATTATACAATTATCTCATTGGATGAAAAATGTGTAGTGTTTTCTTTTAGCCATTGGATGAAACTGATTCATGCTATGATTATGTCTAGGTACTGTCTACTGGGCTAGGTAGGATTGTACCAAATTTGATATCAAGGAAGCACACTAACAGTGCAGCTACAGGTACTCAATTGTTTACTATCTTAAATTACATGACATAATCCAATGTAATATGGTGATTGTATCGAGTTGATTATTTGGTTGTTTTAATTTTTGTTTGTTGAACCTGATCTACTGCCTACATTACATATTGAAATGTTCTTGTTTTCTTCCTTTCAAAGACATGCAATACAAGTAATAATTTAATTTTGGGTGCTACGGATCTTAGCTTCGTGCCCTCTAGGATCAGAAATCCTGACAGGAGAAACTAGAAATTGTAAAGAACACGCCCTCATAAATCTTCACTTCTTTTCATACATTTACTATATTATTCAGCTGATGGAGCAATTTTGGCGGAGCAAATTAGTTGGTGTATCAAGCCTCTCCGTTTTTTCATGTTTATTTGTGATCACGTTTGAGTGGGTTGAAATTTATAGGTGGACCTAGACCTGCATGAAATCAACCAATGATCAACTTCATCCATGTGTTCCCTTGTGTTTGGAGCTTCCGTAAATCAACCATAGATTGGTATTGTAAAATGGTAACAAAACTGCATGTTAAGATGCAAGTGGAATACCACTTAAAATTATTCTTGCTTTAGCTTGTGTTTTTTTCTGTGGGGGGTGGTGGGGGGGGGGGGGGGTATGATGAATCATGCAAAATTCAGTTGCTCTATTTCGCAGTAAGTTTGAGCCTAGATAAGAAACTATCAGTTAGCTAGGAAGAACCTAATATAGGCTGCTAAAATGTGGAACATGAGTAGTGTGATAAATAATAAGTTATTTGTTAAAAGCAACCACAGCATCTAGTAACTCATGCAAGAAACATGCGCTAATAATTAGTTAAATGAGTCAGTCAAGTCTTAGAACCTGTGGGAAATTTGCCTGTATGATACGCATGTGGTGCATAACTAAATGGGACAGCTGCATATGCTCTTGGTTTGTAATGTGCCGCACACAGTGGATTTGATATGATCAAGGATTCAAGGGCTAATAACTATATATTTTGTGGTTTGAGGCTTTGAGCACCACTAGGAACTGTTCACATCACGCTGATGATATTAGGTGTAGTACCTGAACTGCTTTGCTAAAATTCTTTATATGTTTATATAAAGCTTTCTGATTTTCTCTATTTCAGATAAACTAAAGCTTTTAATGGGAAAATATGGATAATGTTCTAATCAATATGTTCTTAATCTCTTATACATAACAGTTGAAGAAAACTGGTCTTCATCTCTTAATGGTTACCAATTGAAGATAACTGGTCTTATACATTTCCTTTATAAATTATTTGTTCACAGTTCTCTATGCATTCTTTGGCCTCCGACTGCTGTACATTGCTTGGCGATCTGATTCCAAAGCTTCACAAAAGAAGGAAATGGAAGAGGTATATAACTCCTACATATCAGATGTAGAATTCTTTGTCAAGATTTCCTGTCAATAATTATTAGGCAGTTAACTGGTGTATAAATCGTTATACTTGCCTTTATTTCCTTTCATTGTTTCTGCAGCATATTCAAACTTTTTGAGAATTTGTTTTGATGTAGTTCTTTGGCTTATTGTGGCGTAGTGATGTATCATGTGCGCAACTGGTATGACAAGTTGTATCTTATGCATTGGTGTAGATTCTTTCATGATCTAGGGAATTTTGAGGTTTTGTTTGTTGTGTGCATGAGGGGAATGTTCAGTTCATTGCAAATTGCAACTTCAACTACAGTTACAATTTAAAAAAGACATCGGTTGTAGTTGCAATCGTATCGTGAGAAGTGTTGTGGCTGTGGTTTATCTTAACATCTGTACGTTCATTCTCCTCATTCTCATCAATGTTAAAGAGGCTAAATAATTATCTTGACCATTGATGTCTTTTAAGTCTATCCCTAAAGCCATATTGCTCCAAGAAACCCTGATGTTCAATGTACTTAAAGTATACTATGCTTCATTACTTTCTTAAATTATTTGTGGGATATCTGTAAATGATTTCTAGATGCATGAATTTTGATGACCATATATTATCACAGGTGGAAGAAAAGCTTGAGACAGGACAAGGAAAATCGACGTATCGACGTTTTCTTTCTAGATTTTGTACACCAATTTTCTTAGAGGTATGATATCTTTTCCCTGGTATGGTTGCATTATCCTTGGAGAATCTCATGTGGTAGAACAGACGGACAAACCTCATACCTGAAACTATATTGAAAAAAACAAATTTATACTGCATTTCTTCTTTGGTAATTTGGGTTGATCCTTGGTGAAATTTATGGAAGTATCGGTTTCTGTTTGGTGTTTTAATGGAACTCATGTTCGTATACAGTCATTTGTTTTGACCTTCTTGGCTGAATGGGGCGATCGTAGCCAGATAGCAACAATTGCGGTAACTACTCAACTCTTCCTAATTAACTAACACTGTTTCAGATACAAAATATTGGGTTTGATTTACAAATTTAATTTACAACTGGTAGTTCTGTTTTTGATGCAGCTGGCGACCCACAAGAACGCAGTCGGAGTTGCAGTAGGAGCAACATTAGGGCACACAATATGCACGTCGCTTGCGGTGATTGGAGGTAGCATGTTGGCCTCCAAGATCTCGCAAGGCACTGTGGCAACTATCGGTGGCTTGCTGTTCCTAGGGTTTTCCTTGTCTTCTTACCTCTATCCTCCATTGTGATGATTGATTATTGTATGGGAGCTGCTTTGTGCTCCGTCGTCGCAGTTTTGATGTTGTCAATGCTGATAGTTTTTCGCCCCCCTTTATTTTGTGTTTGTATCACTCAGCTCAGCATCATTCTTTTGTTGTATCAATACATGCTTACAAGAGTATAGTTCGAATCTCAACCTGTCTGTTAATTGTTCCTCTGATTGCTTGCGCTGTCTCTCTTTTTCTCGTATTTCATCAATTGTGAGCTGCAGATTGTAAAAGTCCTTTTTGTTACTGAATGATCCTTTAAAGTGACACTAGTCTTCGGTATTTTTTTCTCATTCTTTTTCTGTTTAAGATGTGTAAATTGCATATGAGCTTTCTCATGTATACCTCAGTAGCAGTTGTCACCCCTTGACAATTTTTGATACGACAATGCTAAATTCATGAGGGAAGAGGATTATATGCGATTTATTTTTCTTTAAAAAAAATGAGATTTTTTTAAGTGCTAATAAAATACTTCTGCTACATAACGTCACATGTTTTAAACATGTCATAGCTAATTTCTAGCAACGATTTTCTCCCCTCGAAGGGATCTTAAAAGAATAGCCATATATGGAAATGAGTACAATTTATTTCCAGGTTTAATTTCTCTGCTGGGATTCATCTTTGCCCATCTTGCCAACCTAAATCCAAAAGCAACAATTATTACATGCTATAGAAAAAGTCCTAATTGCAAATTACAACTGGCAATCCATTTTGACAAAAAAAAAAAAAAAAAAAAAAAAAGAAAAGAAAACTCATATACAGACCCAAAATGAGAAATCACCCAAAGAAAAACCATACTTACATTAAGCCTATCTTTTCCAAGTGGGTCCCTTAAACATTCGGTATTAGATCCATTTATTTTTGTGTATATGAAAATGAACAAATAAAATGCTAACACTTGGACAAGTGAATGTACATAAACAAAGTTGTCTGCTTATAAATACAGGGGTCAGATAGTTGCAATGAAGCAAAAAAATTATTTTTTTGATAGTTGAGAGATTAAAAGAGAAAAGAAGAAAATGGCTCGATTTGTTTGCCTTTTATCTTTTCTCTTTCTCCTTGCCTTTTCATCTCTACTTGAGATTAATCAGGTATAATATCTCCCAAATTTTTATTTGTCAGCTATTGATCTTTTTCTCTTTTTTTTTTTCAATTTTTTTCTCAGGTATAATACCCAGCATTATAATGAATTTAATTCCTTGATCATTTGATGATAATTTTTTTTCTGCAAGAAAAAAATTATAACAAATAACTGCTGAAAATTTTATTTATGGGAATAGTTTTTGTGCCGTCCGTTCTTTGTCTTTATTCATGTCCAATCTTCGCACAAGCCGGCATACAATATTTATTCTAAATATTTTTTGTAAGAAAATATTTACTAAACATATCAGTAGAAATTAACGTGAACTGCTTACATTTTAGTGTTTAACGAATACTGAAAACGCAAACACAGGATAAAATATTGTGCAATATTTCAAGAGAAAAAATTCTATTATAGAAAATAACTAATCAATTTCCTAACGGGTGCAGGCTATCACTACGCCGTCCAAAACTGCTATACTTCGGCCAGTAAGCGATTGCAATAGAATTTCATCAAATACTTATTTATTTATTTTTTTGTCACAATTACTAACTTTGATAAATTTCATGCCTATTTCCAAAAAAATGTCTAGGCTGGCGGGGAAGGATCTCTTCGTCCAAAAGGTATGCCTCCTTATTCTCATTCTTCTGATAAATTAGCTGAGCTAGATTATTATCGGTTGCGTCGAAGAAACCGATACTGTAGATTCGTTAAAACTTGGATTTTCAAATTGCAAATCTGTACAATTATGTGCAATAACACATCAATTTATCTCAAACCTTTTATGTTCTGAAAATAAAAAAGTTTCCACAATTTTCATAAAATTGGTTACCTTTTTTGTCTCTGTGGTTAGGACACGGTTAAGAGCATATCGAAATTGTTGAAAATTTTGTTTCTGAATGGCACATGTGTGTTATGTATACACTGTTGGAAATTATCAAATAAATAAGATTATAGCAAAAATAAATCCGAAAAAATAAATAATTAAAACTGGCCTGATCGGGAGCAGTCGTGTATTCACTGCCCTAGAAGATTGAGAACCCGCCTATCGCCCTGGCGCAGATGGTTTCCTCCTCCCTAGCGGTAAAAACCCCTGGAATCGGCCGGCCTCTGTACTCGGGCGAGAGTACAGAGCTTCAGCTCAGATGAAGGAAGTTGCCCATAAAATAAAACTAAGATATAATGAAAATAATATATGTAGGGGAGAGAAGAGAAAACAAGAGAGACTTCTTGTTATGTTCCGAGAAAGAGAAAGGTTGCTTATATAGAGGCCTTAGAGAGCCGTTACAAATCCTAGCAATCAATACAGTAACATACGCCATAATGTCGACCGTTACGCAATAAACCCTTAATTAGTATAGTAACGTTCGCCATAATTATATAGCCATTATGCACGTATTAATTGTCGAGGAAAATAAAATATTTAAAACATGTTAAATTGCCTTTTCTTAAATAAAATATCCAACAGTCCCCCCCAAAAGGCAATATTAACTGAAAACTCAGTAATCAATAAATAAATCAAGAAGTCATAAAACAAATATAGGTTGGGCAACCTTTCGTATCGTGAATTCGGGGAAGGTAGCTTCCGGCTTTGAACCTTTCCTTAGTGAGTTCATCGCCACCTGAGGGACATAATGGACTAGGCCTTGAATTAGGCCCCTTTAATCAGGTATTGATGAAAACACACACAATATGCTTCATCTATTGAGCAAAGCGGGGTGAGCGTTAAAGGCCATGCTCACAATAAACGGACTCATGAGAGTTTCTAGGGGTTAGCCCAGCCCCTCCTAACCGCGGTCATCACGGTTCCTCTCACGTAGGTAAGTCCTCAAAGGGTACTACAGCTGTTTATTTAATACCCCCCACAATACACGCGTTGGACTTATTAAGAGTAAAACTCAGCCTAGCCAGCTGTATCATAAGAGCATCGTCATCATAGAGAAGGGGTAGTAGCAAATGCTACATAATGATATATAAATATATCTAGGTTGATGCTCCACACGAGAATCATTAGTCCAGCTTGTTTCTACCACATTGAACCAACATTGGGACTACGTCTCCAAATAAGGGTTGGGTTGCCGCTGTCAGTGACCTCATCTATGGGCTTAACCCCATCTCCCTCGATGAATCCAGAACCACACTCCTGGATAGACCCTTTATCAAAGGGTCAGCAAGATTCTTTTCACAGACTTTACAAAGTCTAGAATCATAACTTTGCCTAGCAGTCGTTGTATTTATTTATCAAGTTCTTATTTTGTAATTAGTCCATCATATTGTTTGAAATTGACATTAGGTCATGGTCTATGATCATAAAAGATCATAGTCTATATCTGAAGATGTAAACACATAATGTTTGTGCAGATTAAGATTTGACCTTAATATCTGAACATTTCAAACTAATGTGGAACTAAAATTCTGCAGTTATGCATATGCACATACATGAATGAAATTAATAATAAATACATACAGAGCATTCAAGAGAACAATATATTTCATACTTCATAATTCATATGCATAATTTTTTTTAAAAAATTCTTCTATTATAAGAGGTTACAAATTGGTTGCCTACAAATGAGACCTTCCAAATTTAAATTGGTTGCCTACAAATGAGACCTTCCAAATTTAAATTGGTTGTCTACAAAAGAGACCTTCCAAATTTATGTTGCCATTTTCTAGTACCACCTCTTATACAAATAATAATAATAATAATATTTGTACATACGTGCTTTAAAATTTTCAAGTGCATTCTTGCATAAAACCTTGTAATTAATCATGTAACAAATGCAAATTATCTAAAAAAACATATGAACACTTATTGCAATATTCATCAAAATGCAATAAAAGTGATGAACTTTACATTTGAAGATTTGAAATATAATCCACCATATAAAATAGAATTTTAAAGGATGCACCTCTTTGATTTGGTTCGCTCATATATTGATCATTTATCATTAGGCAATATATGATGCAAGAAGCGTAATTAAATAAATGCATATGAATTTTCACATAATTCCGGTCCTCTTATTCCAAACCAAAAACTCCTAAAGTGAAAAGATTAAAGTTTTACCCGGGTAGTTAGCCAGGTAAGGATAGTAATAGAGGTTGATCAAAGATCAATTAAGTACCTCGTTCCTTGCAGAGCGCATTACGCAACCCTTAAACCTTGCCTTAGACACCAACTAATCCAAGAAAACTTGAATCGGTTCACTAAATGAGTTTTTGTTTCTTAACAGAATATAGAAACTTTAAATTATTTCCTGCAAACCTTTAATTTGCTAAGCAATTATAATGCAAACATATATTGGATAAGGCCGAGGAGGGGTTTACCTATTGATGTTCGAACCTCATGATTTTCATGTTGTGAGAGCAAAACCCATCTATAAAGCTTACACATTAAAGAGGATTAATGAAAATAAGCATTTAACAACTCAAATTAGTCGGCAATAAACATGTGCAATTAATCACAAAGATAATCTTTACTTTTAAAGATCTAAAATATAATTCACCATATAAAATAGAATTAAAAGATGCATAGCTTGCAAGATGATATTAAAGATCCAGTTGTCTGTGTTTTCCTATAACTGAAGTTATATTATATGAAGATCTTTCCAAGTAACAGATTGTTTCTTTCAGTTATTCATATATTCTAGAGCTAAACAATGCCTTATAATCAATCAATGCATGTAAGAGTAGCACTGTGGCTGTCAGAAGTATTACTACGCAAGGCTTGTTAGTTATTTGTTATGCTCATTATGAGTTCTAGCATACCACATGAAAACTTTGGCAATGATAATATCATAATAATACACTTGTATCAGATACATAATTATGACATGGTGGACATTTATATCTTTCAAAGTAATTAGCCAAGATGTGTCTGCTATTTGGTGTCAGTTGACATATTAATTTATAAACCTCATGTATAGGACACATGCGTTGCATAGCAAGCTAGATTAATTACTAGTCAAGAATAATTAATAGCAATTAATCAATTACATTAACTAATTAATTTTAGCAATTAATTATTATAATTGTCCGATAAACAGTAATGAATACTAACGGACATCCCAAATTAATTTTTAGTGAACAGTAATTCATATTTTTTAAGATAAACAACAAATATCAGATTAATTGTCGCAATTAAACAAATGCTGTAATTAAAAAAAAACACTACAATTAACAGAAATTCGGACGAACAGGATTTCCCCGGTAATGAACAGTAACTTCCGAAATGAACAGTAATTTTTTAATTTTTATTTATTTTATTTTATTATAACTTTCGGATTTAGAATAAAAGCTATAAACTCTCAATCTTCTAGATTGTTGGAAATTATCAAATAAATAAGATTATAGCAAAAATAAATCCGAAAAAATAAATAGTTAAAACTGGCCTGATCGGGAGCAGTCGTGTATTCACTGCCCTAGAAGATTGAGAACCCGCCTATCGCCCTGGCGTAGATGGTTCCCTCCCCCCTAGCGGTAAAAACCACCGGAATCGGCCGGCCTCTGTACTCGGGCGAGAGTACAGAGCTTCAGCTCAGATGAAGGAAGTTGCTCATAAAATAAAACTAAGATATAATGAAAATAATATATGTAGGGGAGAGAAGAGAAAACAAGAGAGACTTCTTGTTATGTTCCGAGAAAGAGAAAGGTTGCTTATATAGAGGCCTTAGAGAGCCGTTACAAATCCTAGCAATTAATACAGTAACATACGCCATAATGTCGACCGTTACGCAATACACCCTTAATTAGTATAGTAACGTTCGCCATAATTATATAGCCATTATGCACGTATTAATTGTCGAGGAAAATAAAATATTTAAAACATGTTAAATTGCCTTTTCTTAAATAAAATATCCAACATACACCACACAGAACGGTTCAGATTGGCAATTAGAAAATCCGTGTTTTGAATTTTAAATGATAACATCAGTATATTGTATATTGGATGCTATTAATATTAACTTAGCTCAATTGCGTGTGTGTGTATATATATATATATAGCAAAACTTGTGTCAACTTAAGTGGATAGGAAAAAGTTGTCCACCAAACTTTTTAGCCACTCATATTATGTAGGGATCCTTGCATGATATGAAAAGTTTTTTATATTAATAAATGAGTGGCTAGGAAGTTCGGTGGACATCAACTTAAGTTGATAGGAGTCTTACTCTCTCTCTCTCTCTCTCTCTCTCTCTATATATATATATAATGAAAAAACACCAAGAAATTGATGCTTATTCTTGATTTATCGCAGAATGTGGACCAGCCTGCGACTACAGATGCTCTGCAACATCACACAGGAAGCCGTGCCTGTTCTTCTGCAACAAATGCTGCGCGAAATGCCTCTGTGTGCCCTCTGGCACCTCAGGACACAAGGAAGAATGCCCTTGCTACAACAATTGGAAGACAAAAGAAGGAAAACCAAAATGTCCCTGAAAAGTTATAAATGAAAGGGTTAATTGCATATAGGCCCCCTGTATTATCGTTGTTTTGAGCGAACTACCCCGCAGTTTTATTGTTGCAGATAGACCCATAGACCCAGGGTTGAACTTTTTCGACTCACAATCACTAATTTCACCCATGGACAATATCTTCCAAAATTTCACCCAGACCCAGGGGTTTATCTGCAACAAGGAAACTACAAGGGTAGTAAGTTTAAACAATGATACAACTTGGGTTCTATGTACAGTTAACCCAAAATGAAATAGTCAACCACTACTTTTTTTTGTCAACAATTTCAAATGAACGAATAAATCAATTAATCAATAATCTTCAATGATACAATGCGGACAATAGCTCCTTTGAGAAATAAGCAACTGTTGGATGTTCCAAGTTAAGGGAAGGGATGATTTTTGTATATATTGTGCTATGAATCGCATTGGCACATGATGCGTTTCGAATGTAAACCAATACAGGATTGGTAACGGTACATGATTCCAAGAATGCCTTCACTCATAGCCGATATGTCAAAGGTCTCAATGAATCTTAAGTCTGACGCACGAACTTTTGCTGCCGCGAAACGTTGGTATTCTTCAAACACAGAGGTCATACACCAGTTCTGTAGTTTCCTCAAACAGCCAACTAAACAGCCAGTACGATGCTGTGATGATTAAATTCGAGGAAATGGTAAATATTCAAATAAGGTTGATATTGGGAATAACAGTTTAGAAATCATAATACCTTTCCCTTTTTGCAGTGAATCAGAACTGGATGATTCCTTACATCTGAAACAAGATGGCAGATCACAATTTCCATCAGATGGAAAAAAGAACAGAGAAAGTTAGAAATTAAAAGTTGTTTCTTGTGTGGACTCTAGTACCAAGTAAGAGTTTGAGAGCTCCCATGATAGCATCCCTTGGTATCTTTGCAAGAGGCTCCTGCAGATTCAAAGCAACTTGATGAGTTATATAAAAAAGTTTTATATATCTCTTAGCATGGTTTGACTTGCAACAACACCTAATAAATAAATAAATAAAAATAGCATAATTATTTTGGGGCAAGAGATAACTTTAAAGTTAAAAGCATATAAAAATTCACCATTCGGTATTCAATTTTCAGTCCGTTCAAGTCCAAAGTAAATAAACATCAAGAAATATAAAATAATGGGATATATCTGCAAACAGTGGCGTATGATTAAAGACAATGTGCCTAGATAATCTTATCATATTGAAGAAGGCTTAATTTGTCTGATAATCTTATCATATTGAAGAAAGCTTAATTTTAAGGTGACAGCTACTACGCTCCAATAATTTTTTTTAGAAATCCGATGGACGAAGATTGTAATTAAAAACGGCAGTTTTCACTCTCTATCTTCCTACTATTTTGCAGTTACTGTTATCTTATGTTCGACTGTCACTCTCATAATTTATGAAAAGTTTAGAGGTAGTTAATACTTCGAGTGTCCTTTCTCCGGGCGGGGGGCCGGCCCCATCTTCTACTTTTCTGACAATATCACAATTCCACTAAAAGTTATAAGAACCATGAGCTCAGAATTTTGCTAGACACTCGATTGAAAAAAAAGTCATTGTATTACTACATCTTCAAAGATTTTGACTCAAAAATTACCCTTCCTGTTTCTTAGCCAGTTTTCAATATTTTAACGATTTAAAAATGATAAAAGAGCCTAATTTGGGAGCACCAAAGCAATGCTCTAATCTTAAAAATTCCCTTTTCCACATTTTTGTTCACTTGGTTAGGATATTCCAAATCCACTATGCAAGGATTCACCGTATATCAACATTGAAACTTAGAAATCCTACATAAGATCATCAAGAATGTAAAATTCTTATTGTGGTTGCTTTTAGGCCCCACATGATGTACTAGTAGGAAGACCAGATCACAAGTTAGCAAGTAAATCAATAAAAGGCCTGAAAGCAAGCCATCTACTTCAAGAATAATTGTGTGAGCCTTAGCAGTCAAGTTTGTATTCCTAACCAAAAGACAATATGAGAAGCTGGGCCTTGCAGACTTTATCCGCTGTTTTGCCAACAATTGGTATCAAGCATCTGAATCTTAGACTTTATCGTATCCCTTCTTAAACCTTAAAGAAAACATGGAGGTCTTGGGAGTCTAGTGCTGTCAAAACTCTTTTGACACCCAGACAAATAGTTTTGATCTTCTCCTTCCATTCTTACAGTGCATAAGCTAAACACGAATTCCTGAATACTACGCCTATTTTGGAAGGTCTATTTCACTCAGCTCTCCAATACCTCTTTGTTAAAATGTTCAAATCATTTTAAATTCATGCCATAAAGGTCGAAATGACATGTTGCATGAAGCAATCCTAAGTTCATGATTTCTCAAGCTAAGATCCTGCAAGAAATAGCTTCGAATGCAGACAAGTAATAGGCGCAACAATCCTGCAAGAAATAACTTGTGTGTTGGCAAACATTCAGAAACGAGAAAGGCGTGGCAATAGATCAACCCTTGGCAGCAAACATGAGAGGAAATAATTCAGAGTTGAGATTTACCCGGTCCCAATATAAGCCGAAAGAAGATGGTATTTATTTTATCATACAGGTTTCTTATAATTTTCTTTTACCAACAAATTAGTGATCCAAGGGTTCGGCTTGAGATGTTGAAATGCTCAAAGTTTCTAAGTTTTTCGTGACATATGAACTGAAGAATCATGGCATTGCAACACAATTCCATTCTTCCGCTGAAGAAAACTAATATATGGCCTGCCCCAACTCTAAGACCCACTTAAATCATGTATCAGAACCACCACTATTTGCGATGTTCAAATCTGTTGCATTAAATCCTCGTTATTTCTTTTCGAACTCCAATTGCTCTATCAATCAACCTATTTCTAACAAATTACATTTAACAAAAATCTCTATTTCTCACAAATACACCTACATTTCACAAATAGGTCTACATTAAATCACATACATTACGATTAACAAAGTCAAAACTAAAGAAAACGCCCAACAAAAAAAAGAAGGAAACCTGACCTTTGTCCCGTCAATCCCAAACTGAAACAGCCGAATCCCCTGTGATTCAAGAAACTCCGCATTCGGTCTCGGATACGGCTCGGGGCAAAGATACCTACAGAATCAAAACCCTAACCCTAATTCAACATAAAATTTTTCATATATATATCAAAAAATCAAACTCACTCACACGATCGATCGAAGGCCGATGGTCTTCAAGAACCCGAAGTTTTCCGAACTGGGGAATCCAGACCGATAGATCCCCCAAGTCACCATCCCGAAGTTCGCCGGCGGCATCAACAGATCACCGCCGCCTCCGCCGTCTGCGGCGGCGGCGACGCCGTCGGAATCCGATTCATCCTCGACCTCCGGTTCCTCTTCAAGGATCATCGCGATTCCCGATGTTTTCCCTCTCTTCGGCGATTGATCGAACAATTTGCCCTCGATTTTTTAATCCAATTTGCTATTTATAGGGAGGGGGGAAATTCTTATAAAATTCGATGAAAAATGCGGCGGAGCGGCCTCGCGGAATCTCGGCCCATAGGTTTTATTTCTATGCGAGCGTCGTATCTGCCGTTGGATTTTGTTAGAGTTAAGAAGACGGTTGATATTATGCGGTTGGTCGTATAGAAAGGGTAAATCCAGGCTGTCGAACGAGGGACGGGCTAAGATTTTGGCGCTTAGCGGGTAACGGTTTGTTTTAGGAAGTTGATAAGTACACTCTTGTTTCTGTTGTAGGTGTACACCACCAACAGAGTAGCTGTTGAGGGTGGACTCTTTTTAGAGGGTTAGTTTCACAAAATCCCCCTGAACTTTGACGTGTTGCATACAATATCCTAAACTCTGTTTATCTCACATAATCCCCTGAATTCTCATGTCTCTCAAAACACCACTGAACTTTATCTTATTTCACATAACTTTCCCAGCATGTAATTTGGAAACAACTAAAATGTCTTTAAGTGAAAATCTCAAAATTTGTCACTTGTCATTTATACGTAACATACTTCCTCTTCAATTTTTGTGCTTTTTGCCCTCAAAAATTTTTTAGTTATCTAGAAATTATATGTAGGGACTAGGGGTACTAGGTGAGATAAGATAAAGTTTAGGTGGATTTTGTAAGACACCCAATAGTTCAATACTTCAATGAGGTTAAGTGAGATAAACAAAGTTTAAGAGGATTATGTACAACACCCCTAAAAGCTCAGGGGATTTTGTGAAATTAACCCCTTTTAAAATTGGGCAACTCTTTTGGGTTTGACATGATTTTGTAAATACGGATGGTTTTATGATGAGTTTGTTTTATAACATTAATTTGGATAACTTCTTATCTAGTGCAAATGAAGAAATTCTAGCTGGCACACGTGTAAGTTGATATGATAACTTTATCACTGTACACGTGAGGGAAAACAACAGCAATTATAATTTTAAGTATAAAGACAACATTTGTTTCATAATAATAAAAAAGGTAAATTATGAGGATAAATGTGTTGGCTGATGGTGACGCTAAATGTGTAGATAAAAGGATTATCTACAAACTTAGCCTAATAAAATACTTTAAATAAGTATAACATGCTGTTATTGTCCTTATCTATGTTGCTTGCTATGATCTGGGCATCTAAATATTCACTTATATGCTTGCTTACAAATATGATGTTATTGTCCATATCTAATGCTCGCTTCCAAATATATACCCTTCCTTTGTTAAATATATCCAGTGTTCTATTTTCCTTTTTGAAATATCTCTTCGAGAACATCTCGCAACATATATAGCAAGCAAAATCCTCCAAATATAGAATGAAAAAAAAAAAACAAATTTATCCAGTGCTCACTTACCAAATGAGATGTGCTTCATGGCATTCTTATATAAATAATGTTAGAGGCACATCACCCACCACAACCCCAACCACACTCCCCCCTCTCATTGCTACAGTAAACCAGGCCCCACATAGGATTTTAAATTTTTTAAAATCTAATATGGGGCCTGGTTTACTGTAGCAATAAGAGGGGGGAGTGTGGTTAGGGTTGTGGTGGGTGGTGTGCCCCTAACACCACTCTTCTTATATCTTGATTATTGCTACAGTAAACCAGGCCCCACATGGGATTTTAAATTTTTTAAAATCTAATGTGGGGCCCGGTTTACTGTAGCAATAAGAGGGAGGAGTGTGGTTAGGGTTGTGGTGGGTGGTGTGCCCCTAACACCACTCTTCTTATATCTTGACTTTGACTTATGAATGAAACGGTTTTTTTTATTTCTTAGAAATATACAGAGTATATCAGAGAGATGATATTTAATAGAAGTTAGACGACATCAATCACCAAGAAAATGTAACTGCAAATTGAATCCTAGTCATTAATTGCAATACAGAATCTCTTTAAAGATGGTTTATGTATTATATAATAAACATTATTTTATGTATAGTTACTAGGGGGAAAACCCTAATAAATAAATTCCTAGCCCAGGCAGATTTTTTTTATAGACAACTTTGACAGTACATACTCTTAAAATTGAAGATCAGCATGGACATGCAAAATTGAGAGATCCCAGGACAAGCAAATTGTTTCCTCAGAATAATATCTGCACAATGACGACAGCTCGGTAGTAAAGATCAAATCCTGATACGATTTATGAGGACATTTTCATAATTATCTAAATGCATTTCAGTTTCTCAAAACACAGTAGAATTGTAAATCTTCTCAAAAAATTCATCTTTTTCTAGCTCGCTAACATGTAAGATTAGCTTACGGTGCTGGCAATAGCATAAAAATTGAAGAAAGCAAAATTGCCAACTGAGAACCAAATTCTGCATTTATCGGTCCGCTCTGATTTTGCTCAGTTATCCTGCAGTGCTTTCATCAGATACAGTCTGTTGAAACTCTGCCCAGCAACCCTGTGAAGTTTTTTCGGAAGAAATTAGCCCACGTAATTGAGCCAAACCACAATTCAAAATAACCATGGAAACAGTGCAATAATTCAAAAATAATAAGGTTATCGCATAAAAAATTCTATGCCAAATAACAGCATCTGAATGTCACAGTTCATAGTAATCTGCTTGCAAGCTGCAACTAAAAACAAACAAAGAACTGAAGATAAAGGAAACGCAAATTGAAACCAGGGCTACTCTTAAAAGTGAAGGGAACATAAACAAGTGATGAATCCATACCAACAATATGAAGGTAGAAAGCTTATTTGCTATACACGATTCAAATATGAAGAGTGGAACAGAAGATAACAGAGGTTCAAGTAATGGAAAGTTCGAGTATTACACTTGTTACATTATTGAAGAAAACTATGCCATGATGCTCCTTAGGAAAAGGTGAGTAAGAGTATAACCACAGGGAGCATCGTTAAGTGTTAACTAAAAGGGAAGTCTTATGCTGATACACAAAGTGCATTTACTATTTCTCAAACAATATTTCATATTTATGGACATAACTAAGAGAAGGTAATTTATAAGAATCAAAGTAAAATTAAAGCAATATTCTCACTAACATCAGATAGATGGCATGTTTGTTCCAGTTAGATGTTTTAGATTGATGTATCATATTTATCTATCAATGTTCTTATGTATGCATGTTCTTTATACAAAATAGATACTGGCAGACTCAAGCTTAATACATGTTCCACATCTCAGTAAACATACTTTAAAGATATGCTGAATTTTCTAAAGGCATGTCATCATACAATATTAAACCAAATAAGATATATAACATACCCATTGATTTGGTTGCAGTAGTTAGCAACTTGATTTGTTATCAGATAGCTATCCAAGCGGGAAGGCTCAGGTAGTGGTTTGAAGATAGGATTGGTAGGATCTTCCTCGGGCAATGGCTCTTCTCCAGCTGCTTTCCTTGCCATGTTTTCAGTTCTAGCAGTAACGAATGCACAAAAATATGAAAATATAGTATTTAGAATCAAAGAAGATTAGATTAGCGATTTGCTGCTCATAAAGGACAAAGAAAGAGAGTCAGTAGGTTAGGTTCATAACCGAGTTTCTAGTTTGAGATTCAACTTAGCATATCCTTCCATGACATCATGTAACTAATCATCATATCTACAAAAACAACAACAGAGCTTTTATCCCGGTCGTCCACATCAATCTTATTCTTCAATTCAGTTCTATCAAGGGTTATCTCCTCCCTTGAAGTTAATCATAACCATTTACTTCATAATTGCTTCAGTCCCACTGATTGATTAATATCTAAAGGAGTGTTAATAGATAATCATATATGCCTTTGATTTTATATTAAAAGATCATAAAATCTCAAATCAGCTTCAAGATTTGATATGGAAACAGAACCATGCAACAACAAAATAGAATTTTAGTGTCAACATTACAAGTTTTAAATTTCAATCGGCCAGAGGCTAATCAGCACAGTAACCACCATGATACGTTGATAAAAATATCCATATCCAAATTCGAGGAAATAATAAACTAGGTTCAAAGCCATATCACTAGCAAAGCCTAAATGGTATGTTCATGCTCAAGACTTGAATATGTTTAGGAACATGTAATATTACAAGCCATATCGCATTTTTTAAAAAAGAAGCAAAAAGAAGTTGCACCAAAAATTTTACTTTAAACTAGTATTACCTCCTCTTTTGAAGCCATGCCTGCTGTTGTGCTTGTTGCCTTTGAAGATTACGGTAATAATATTGGAACTAGAAAAGGGAAAGGAATAGAAATAAGCATAAAACTGTAGCCTAGGAAGTTAAAAAGCACAACATGAGAAGATCATACCTTATTTTGTTCAGAAGAAAGATCTTCCATGCATTCAATCAAAAATTCAACATTTCTCTCCATAAATGGAGTGGTTGATAAATTTAGGCGGTCATAATCACACTGAAAACAGTACAAATGTACAAAACAATATATAAAACATGAATATGAAAGTTAAATACACAAGAAAAAGATGGAACTTTAATACAACTGAGGCACTACAAGACCTGTGCAACCGGGGAATCAGGCTCCAATTCTGTCATGAATGCACTGATAAGTGCGGAATTTGAAACTTTAATCTGTAAGTTTGAGAAGTATGAAGATGAATTTAGTAAGCAACTAAACATATTAGCAGCAATTGCAGGGATATAGTCATTGCCAGAACAACAGGAAACAATGGGTTCCATTAACTCTGAAGCTTGGAAAATGCAAAAGACAAGCAAAATAAGTTTAAAGGATAGTGCATTAAGAAACAAAATACATACAGGTATTTCCTCAAAGATATCCACCCACGAGAGCTTCTTTTCCCTCAACCTATTACAAAAGGCAAAATGATCAGAATAACATCCATTATCAGACATAATAGAAAGAAGAAGACAGACTCGTACTTCTCTCCGGTAAAATTATTCTTGCGATATAGATCCATAAAGGAGTCTGAGAGCTTTAGTGCCTTGAGAGCTAAAACCCCCTGATTGGATCTTGCTGGATCATATATAATGCAAACACATCGCCGGATATTCTCCTGCAGAACAAATTTAGAAAGATAGCAACAAGTCAGAGAACTTCTTACCAAAGAGGATCCTATAAAGATAATTAAGGAGTCAAATGTGTCACCCTGAAACTACAATCTGAAATAAAGCAGTGACATCATTTTTAAGTGTTTTACAATAAGTAGGAATAGTAATTTCACGTGCATATAATTTCACAATCACATGCACATAATATGACAATAGTAAACTCAAACTTCGACTGTAACATGAGGCCTCGGTCCACGTGTAAACACATACAGGCATAGAGATATATGAGTCTCTTGTTACCTTGTTTGTACACGTGCATGTGAATAGTTTTTTGTTCTTTATACTTTCTAGGCGTTCTGGGAGGATATGATTAATCAAACCAATTTCAAATTGATTCATACTGGCCTAACACAACTTATTAGTAGGTAGACCCAGATAACTTAAAGCACAGGGAATATCAAGAAGTACATAAAATTAGTTCTTGAGAACCGCTTATTTTGTGTTTTCTGCTTTGTCACACAAGCAATTCATTGACTTGCTCAGTGTTCCATACTCCACTTGGACAACAATACCAAGAGGCCTCAACAAGGGAGAATAATGAAAAAATAAACTACAAATAAGGAATGGAAGATATTCTCTTGATGTAATGAGAAACCTCAACAAGAAATAGTAATTTTTTTCTATTTTTATATATAATATCCAAATAAACCAATCACATGCAAGAACAGCCAGATAAAACAAGTGGTTAACAAGTGAATGGCCAATTAACTTGGCTATTCATCCCATGGATTTTCTCCCTTGAACACCTATAAAATAATCTCAGAATTGGTTTTTCAGTTCTCAATGGAAAGCATGAAACTGCAATACTCCATTCAAAGAAGATATTTGTAATACCTGGTAATTCATGAAAGTTTCAATCATCTCCACTGTTTGGTACGACCCCAACAAAGTTGATTGATACCTGAAATTAATGAAAGAATAGAATAAGTGCCAATGTGAACTTGTTTGATTGTTACGGAGGTGATAATTTCGTAACAACGTATAGATTCCTACAAGTGCCTTAAGGCAGACTTGAACACGTTGACAAGAATCAAAAACCATACTGATAACCTATGTTGCATGGGTATGGGTATGGGACACACGACAAATTTGTAAATGTAGGGTAGGGCGACACAGCTGTAGAAATATTTCTATACACAAATATTATATATTGAAATTAATAATTTATATGAGAACAAGATGATAATTAAAATTCCTATAACTTTGCGTTTCATCTATTATGTGGATTAGAAATTGAAAAATCACTAGTTTTTGAACTAGACATTCAAACGACCCTTCAAAATCATAATTCGGAAGCCAACCTATGTCCAATGAGTTTCAAGAAGTGGATGTGAATAGTAGGATATATGCCCAAAAAATGTATGACAACTGTTTTGAATTAAAACATGTATTGTATAATTGAGTACATGCCTTAATAAATATATGCATACATGCAAGGAGTGTCCAAGGAGTTTGGGTGCGGGTATGGGTACTGGTACGAGTACATATCAGGTAGTAGTACTACTTCAGATTAGAAGTACACAGGTAACATAGTTGATAACATATAATCTTAAAAGTTTGCTGCAAATATATCCTTAAAGGCAGCAAAATATAACCTAAACAGTTATGTATTTCCAGTTTAAACTAATTTTGTTTAAACTGAATTAGATTGACTTCCAAAGGTTGCTAGATTGTGCGAAGAAAGCCATCAGATGAATATAAAGAAATGTTCGGTACTAATTTATGGCTATTTCACTTACCATCCTACCGTATTGTTGTCCACATTAACCTCCCTTAAGCACCTCATCATTTCAAGCTGATAATTTGCTCCATCTGCTTCAATCTCCTCATCTTCTTCTCTAATCTACAAAGATACACATTATAGTTAATATCAATGCAAAACTCAATCAGAAACAGAAGGAGACTGAACTGGGAATTTATAGACAAAAGTATATGTGAGGAATAACAAAATCATCTCCTGACGCTGCATGTGGAGATAAATAGTTCCTAACATAAAAGAAAACTTACAATTTCTAAAAAAGGGAATGAGCTTGAGTAAAAGAGGGGAAATGCAAATATCAGAATATATTATACTTCTCTCTCATAAAGTGAAAATAGAAAGAGAGATTTAAACATACAGGGAAAGGGAAACAGTTGGTGACTTCAAGTACGCTGCCAACATCAAGACCAAGAAGTTGCCCTGTTACCAGAGCTGGTGAGAATTCTTTGCAATGTTTGATTATTTTCAAAATTGCCTGCATAACGCCATTCAAAAATAAGAGAGGTAAGATTTCATATAAATACAGCCGATCTGGAGTTCCCCAGTTTGGAAGCAACACAAAGCTGGATTTTCATGGAGTATAGAATAAAAACTTAACATCACCGAAGAAAAAAGAAAGCACAAAAATACACAATCCAGATATGATTCTCATGTTGGGATCCTACAAGATCAAAATCTTAAAATTTAAACATTCAGAAACCTTAAGTGGCAATGACGAAAAATGCACCCAAAGCATGCAAGCTACCTATAATATAAAGATTTTAATTCTGTGAGGTATGCTGCGTGCTGAGGTACTGTGTCGACAATAACCTTCAGACTTACTCTTCTATACTTTCTCAATACTAGAACTAATTCAGGTAACTAAAGTTCTTAATTTATGGCACATTAAAGATTTTTTTTCTTCTGGGACATGAAGAGATAGTCATTCATCACAAAAGTTACACTCATTACTGTCAAAACTTATTAAATTCAACTGCCCACTGGAGCCAGATTGAACTTACAGATTAGTTTGCACCTTGAAATGCTCAAGGGCATCATATTAGCTCAAATAAATTGACAGCCTTGAGCACCTAAACCAATAGATTATATGAACTGGCCAACATCAAAAAGTTTATTCGATGTGAGTATTATTCCTTAATTGACATGATCTAAGAACGCTAAAACCATTTTTTTCATGTGAGCACTATGGGTTTTGTTACATAAAAGCCCTTATTTTCCAATAAATTGCCCTAAACCCAGGGGAATTAGCATAAAAAAAAAAAATCTGTACAAAATATGCAAAATTTTTGTTACCAATCCTTCCATCTGAACAACACGAAGAGGCGGAGCGATCTCCTCCGTTGCCACCGCTTGAAGAAATGATCGCGCCATAGCTTCAATCCAACAAAAAGAAAATAATAAAGAAAATCAAAAGAGCATAACTTTAACAAATACCTCCAAATAAACCCTAAGAAAAGGAAATTTTCTTACTGTTTGCCGCCATTACGAGAAAATGGAAAAAAAAAACTTTACTAGTGAAATTAGGGCGACGGCGCGATCCACAGAGTGAGGGGGTCGAGAGAGGGACAAGGCTTTTCTCGTTAGGTTACGCTTCTCCGCGGTTACGCACAATATGTCCTGTTCCCGCAAACAGCAAACAGATATTCAACAAACAAAAGTGTGCCACGTCAGTTACTAAAGTGGACCCCGCAACTTTATACGGTCTTTCGAGGCGAGCGCATCAACGAGTCAAAACCCTAGATCATCAACAAATGGGGCTTGTTTCTTTAAGTAGAAATCCTGTAGAAATTCAGAAGGATCAGCGATTCAATTGGCGTCTCAGATACGATGCCTATACATTTCATCTTATTCATTTTTTACTTACTGGCAATTTTTTTAGAATTTTCTTCGTATTTCGGTAAATTTCAACGGGTTCTTGCTAAATTTGATTCATTTTTTCGCGTAAAATTATTTGATTAGTGCAAAACCTTGATTTTGTAGTTGACTGCAGTCAAATTTGTTTAAAAAGACTTGTTCTTTCTGAAACCTGTAATTTTTTTAATTACCAAAAATAGAGTAGTAATTATTATAACGTTAGCTGGAAAGAAGTGTACAAATGTGTGCATGTATGTGTTTATGTATGATATCTGCATTCATGCATGTATGCATGGCTTGTGCATGTCTTAGATGTCTAAACCTTTATGTACAATATAAACGGAGGGTTTATATATTGCATATCTCCTCAATTTCTGTTTTCAAACCGTTCAACTCTTTCATTTTCCCCCTCTCTGTGTTTCTGTTTTTTGTCTGTTCAAGAACAAGAGCCCATATCTTCTTCCTCAATTGCTACTGTTTCAGGTAAAGAACTCCAAGCTCTCTCTTTTATCATTCTTTTCTTGAGAAACTATTTACTAGTAGTAAAAGTAGCTTGAATTGGGTCCTTGGGTTTTTAATGAATTGAATTATAAGCTGATGATTGCTGGAGTTTTTAGTCTCCGTTCTTGAAAATGTAATCAAATGGTTGTTCTTTTAATCAAGAATCGATGGAGGATATGGGGTTGTCCTTGGAACTGGAGCTCATTTTTTCGAACTATTCTGTCTTTGTCTGTTTAAGAACAAGAAACCCAATTCGAAGAAGCCATATCTTCTTCCTCATTGCTACTGTTTCAGGTAAAGAACTCAAACCTCTTGTTGGACAATTGGGTTTTTTAAGGAATTGTGTCATGAGGAGAGGATAACTGGAGCTTTTTTACTTTTGTTCTTAAAATTTTGTTGTAAATTGTGACATGGGTTCTTCTCCAAAACTGATTTCATAAGTGGGTTTAATCTGATCTTTATCATTTATGCAGGAAAGTACCATTTGGCTCATTTTTCCTGAGGTGCATTGGTTTCTTTTAAAGAATCAATGGAGATTCTCGGGGGTCAAAATCTTCTCGATCCTCCTCACTGTCACAATTCCATTCGACAAATGGCTGCCATGAATCGGTTTCTCGAAAGAATTCGGTCTTCTTAGGGAAGGGTTTTGAGCTGTGAGGTTTGTGTCAAGGAGAAGATGGATAAACCACCAAAAGAGAGGGAGCAAGAAATCTTGGATGAGAAATTTCTCTGTGTTTGTTTGGATTGTGAGCAAATCTTTTGCGGAGACCGTAATTATGGGCTTAATTGTCATATATATTGGCATGCAAAAATCACTGATCATCAGTTGGCAGTTCCTATTAGGGCACGGTGCTCTGTATGTGAGTCTCTTCTGCCGATTAGAACAAAGGAGGAGGCAGGAAACAAGAAGGTAGAATTACATAAGGATATCAAGGAAGAAACAAATGTCGTTGAGGAAGAAGAATCCATGGAGGAGGGGAACGAGAATGTAGAATTACCAAAGGGCATCAAGGAGGAAATGATGCTCATTGAGAAAGAAGAGTTCTCAGACTTGCCTTCTACAAAAGTTGTCAGAAGGATGAAAAACTTTGGGAGTACTTGCTACTATAACTCAGTCCTGCAGAACCTTCTGTCTATGAAGCGATTGCGGCTCTATTTTCCGAAATCAGGTCTCAACCCGGATCATCCTATCACTAGCGATTTATGGAACCTCTTTCTTGCCACATCATATGGAGATGCTGATATAGAATCATCTCATAAGAGTCTCTTTGATTCCATTTGTTCAATTAAACAAAAATACAAGGAAAATCAACAGCAAGACTGCCATGAATTTCTCGGACACCTTCACGAAGTGCTCATGCTAGAAAATAATAGTCTTATACCTGATGTTTTTGAAGGCATCTTCGCTGTTACTTTATCTTGTTGTCAATGTGGGCATACTAATACATCGCATGAGAAATTTTATGATCTTTCTCTGTCGCTTACTTTAGAGGAACGTTCAGCTGTAAAAGATGAAAGTTTTACATGGAAGTATAATGTGCTTCCCGCAAGCGAAAATGATGATGGTCGGAACAGTGGATCTTCTGCAGTTAAAGCAGATAATGCAGAGATTTGTAGTATTTCAGACTCATCAGATAGGTGTTCTTGGATATTGACAGGTTATATTGGTTACTGGCTTGATGAACAACAGAGTGTCATTGTGGATTTGGACAAAGAAGAAGAAGAAGAAGAAAAGGAGGAAGAAGGAGAAGTACCACCAGCAGCAAAGGTTGGCAAAGAAGACTCAATCAAAGATAAAGATGCAAAGCTAGACAAAGAAGACTCAATTGATGCAAAGGAAAACAAGAAGAAGAAGATGAAGACAGAGAACCTAAAGAAAGAAGAAAAGGAAGAACCAATAAAAGATGCAAAGGAGAAGGAAGAAAAGGAAGAGGAAAAAGAAGAGAAGAAAGAAGAAACGAAGAACGAAGGTCCGTCAGATTGTTGTGGATGGCATCCTTGTAACTGCAATATTGATTCAAGTGAAGTTCCAAAGCTACCTGAAACTGAGCGCATTTTGTTGACTGACAAAGAAGACCAGATTAAAGACAAAGGTATTAAAACACTAGAAAACTTTCCTGAATCGAGTATGAAGGGTAGCAATCTGAATCTTGCTGGCGAGTCCCCGGGGCCTTCTTATTCTGATGTATCAAGTTCTCTTCCTGGGTCTATACTGGTGTCTGACTATGATGCATCATCAAGTAGTGATAGCTGGGCATCATCAAGTAGTGATAGCTGGTCCCCAGAATTAACTGATTTTGATTTATGGAGTTGTGGAATTCTAAACAAACATCCTCCTACTGTGAGCAAAAGATGCAGCTCTTTTGTGAGTTCTGTGAGTAACAACAGTCCTTTATCAATCGAGATGTGCTTGGACTTGTTCACAGCTTCAGGACGTATTTCACGTGAATGTGACCATTGCCCATATCATCTGAAGGATACAAACTCAGGACCCCAAAATGTCAAAGCAATCAAAACTGACCGTATCTACAGGGCTCCGCCTATCTTGACGATCCACTTGAAACGATTCGAACAGGATGCACGTGGCATCACTAAGAAAATAGATAGCCATGTCAGCTTCCAAGAAGTGCTTGATCTCACACCATACATGTATCATAGGTGCTATTCTCAAACTTCATGTTATTTCTCCGAACTTTAATCTTTGATTCTAATAGGACTGTTTTATTTATTTGCCATTGCCTGTATTTTGATGACTTAAATCACAAAAATATTACGAGTTGGAATATGTTTTTTGTCTCTGTTTCTTATGCTTCATTATGTAATTATGATAAAAATCCTAAATAATCCTATCAAGAGAATGTACGGCGCCTCATTTAGCTATAGTGCTGCATTTTTTTTATCCAAGTGTTACTGTGCAAGTCTAGAGATTTCCCTTTGAGGCTCATTTTGAGATCTAAAGCATGTTCGTAGCAGAAAAATTAAATGTGATATGCACGGTGGACTATGCATTTATATCTATTCTGACCTTTGGGGTCCTTTTTGTACTAAGCTTATTATGACTAAGAAATTTTTGCTTTATCTTGTTCCTATGGGTGGTTCATTATATCAAAGTTGTTAGCTTATGATGAATATTGATTGCTTAGTATGTTTGGCGAAAGCTATATGTCATTGACAATAATTGATGGCTGTTTACATCCACTTTCAACAAGTAAATTACGTGTGAAACCTTTGTTTCATGTATTGGATGGTCAAGCAATGGTCGGCGAATGATCCTGTGGTGACACCAAACAGCGGGGCTAATTATTATAATGATCCTTTGCACTGTGTATGAATTTGATTTAATTTGGCTCATTGACATTACTATCTTCATAGTCCACTTCTATATAATGATCTCTCTCAGTGGACTCTATACTTGGTCCCCAGTTACTAAGACTTGTTTTGCATTACAGTTTTGGGCTAATTGCGTATAGAATCCCTCCAGTTCTATTACTGCAGGTCAAAACCCTGAGAATTTTTTCCCCCTCTTTTACCATCAGAGAAAGAGAGCAAATAGACCTCTTGAGGGTAAAAGAGTCAGAAAAGTTTCACTTAGGGGGATCTATCTGCTATTAGGTAACAGTACATGGGGGTCTATCTGTAATCAACCATTCAATTTTTGCTATGTCTCAATTTTGAGTAGGAGGAGGCTAGTAGACGGTGATGAGCTCTGAAACTTGCATGCTGCACTTGACTATTGTTGAATTAAAAATTTTGCTCGTCAACAACTTCGAAAATTGTGATCTTAAATCCACCATTATTAAATAATGCGCAGTTCTGGAAAGAGGAAGGAGACCCTCTATCGTCTGCTAGGTGTTGTGGTGCACAAAGGAAGAAGCATGAATACTGGTCACTATATTGCATACGTGAAAGGAGCGCAAGGCGAGGGTTGCGGCGCAGTCGTCGTTGAAGGAGAAGAAGGAGGTGGTGATCCTCTCTGGTTCAAGGCCGACGATAATGTTGTGAAAAGGGTCTCTCTGGAGGAAGTACTCAGGAGTAAGGCGTATCTTTTGTTCTACGAAATTATGTGATTACCTAAAAGACTAACGATATTCTGTGAAATTCTGATGGCAAGGGAGATTTTATTGGATTCTGATAGCAAGAGAATGTGATGAGATTTTATTGGATTTTGTATGAGAACGAGTTCTTTTCGAACCATCATAATGGTGGTTAGTACAGAAAGACTAGATATATGGAAATCTTGCGTATGTTGATGATCTTTGTTTTTTAGCATGTCAGGACATCATAATGGTGGTTAGAATACAGTCATCTAAATATCAAATAAAGGCTAGATTGTGGCAAAATAACAAAAAAAAAAAAAAAAAAAAACTCTAAGTTGAACAGATAATGATCCCTGTCCCTTAGAGCATCTCCAACAGCTTCACTAATTTTTTTAAAACGGGGAAGCAAAATGCCAAATTCTCTAAATTTTTTTTTGCTCCAACTCCAACAGCTTCCCCATTTTAGGGGTTTAGGCATTTATTACAACTATAAAACATCCTACATGCTCAATAATAATTACGAAAATAAATGTTTGATATTTTATTATAACAATATAAAACTCAATAAAGTATTAGATATACATTTTTTCTTCTTTGGAGAATGTGAGATATTTATGATAATGTTACTTTCAAGAATTTGGAGAAGGAAGAATTTTTGCAGAATGCTGCAGATTTGGGAAAAGATCCTCTTTTTTTTCTTCTCCACCCCCATTTTAGGAAATGAGATGAAGAAACTGTTGGACCTAAAAATAACTCTATATTCTCTAAAATTAAGTATTTTAAGAAGATGAGAAAGCTGTTGGAGATACTCTTAGACTGAAGCTCAATAACTAAGTCTCCATCTCAAACTTAGAGTCCTCCTTTTGTCTCGCAAAAAAATGAAAGGCACAACAGTACCATCATCATTTGAAAGTCTGACAAATATTGATGTCTTGTAACTCTTGTGTAATACTCTTCAATGTTCGTGGACAAAATTATATTAAATACCTTAACACAAAAGTTTGTAATTAAGGTATTATGAAATTTGGTCAATATTCTTCAGAAAGAAAACAATCACTTTAATTTTTCACTTTTCATGATAATCAAAAAAGATTTAAGTCAACAGACAACTAAAGTCACCTATAACCTATCATCTTAATTATTAATTTTTGTTACATTCTGTCATTCAAGTAAGATTTATGAATAAAAAGTAACAAGGAAGTTAATTATCTCCCTTTTAAACATGTTCTACTTGTTAATCTCCCTTGCGGTATTTGTAGCTTACCCTGTTCCAACAAAAGCAGGAAACAGCTTCACGCTCAACCAGAATCACCCCACGTGTCCAAACTAAGTCCGACCCCACTCTTTCCCGGACTTCTCTTCTCTATTTAAGAGCTAACATCGAGCTCTCAAAAACCCTAGGTCCTTCAATGGAGGCGATGAGGGAGACCTCTGGATCCCGATCCAAATCTCTCAACCTCGCCCTCTTCATTCCTAGGGTTTTGTTTCCTCCAATAGAAACCCTAGACAAGATCTCGGAAGGATCAGAGATTTAAATGTCATCTCAGAAAGCTAGGGCCTGCATTCAATCAGCTCTCTGCTCGCTATGATGCCTACATTTTTGCTCGTTTTTTAAAACTCTTTTTTATTTTCTTTTAGGGAAGATTTCTCCTTTTAAGTATTTAGGGAAAGTTTTGCTCATTTGGTACATCTGTGCTTGGTTTATAGAAGAAAAAAATCAATTAGATTATTCCGTGCTAGGAGCGCTGTAAAAATTTAGAATTTTTCTGATATTCTTTTGTGTTTAAATTCATTTAAAATGGGAGAAATTATTATTATGTTCTCCAAAACTGAAAAACAAATCTAAACCCCTTTAGTAAGCGGGGAAATATCTCGAAGTCATTTTATCTATTATTAAATTTTAAATTTAATTGTGATAGATGTATGACTATGGGCATGACTAAAACCTTAATAAGATGAAATATAATTAACGGTTTGGGTACTTTTATTAATTCCTTTTTAAACACTTGTACCCATTCATTTTCCCTCTCTGGTTTTCAGTATTTTTTCTTCTTTCTGTTCAATAGCAAGAACTGATACCCTCTTCCTAAATGCTACTGGTTTTAGGTAAATTCTTGGATATACTCTTATTTTCTTTTAATTTTATAGGAAACTGCTATGTGGGTTTACTTAAAAATATAATATCCTAAGTGGTTTTTCTCTAATCTTTCTCCTATCTCTTACAATCTCATCACATTCTTTCTAATTCCAGGTAAAAAAGTAATCTTTTTTCTTCTTTCTCCCAAATTAATATGTCTTGTTTGATTAAGATCTCTTGTTCTTGAAATTTTATTGTAAATTTTCTTCAAATTTTATTGATTGAAATGTTCTGTTTCTCTCTCTCTCTGTTCAATAAAAAGAATTGTTACCCTCTTCCTCATTGCTACTGGTTTCAGGTAAATTCTAGGATGGAATCTTATTTTCTTTAAATTTTGTGGGAAAATGCTATGTGGGTTTACTCAAAAATATAATATCCTATGTGGGTTTTCTCTAATCTTTCTCCCATCTCTTACAATTTCTTCACATTCTGTCTAATTCCAGGTAAAGAAATAATATTTTTTCTTCTTTCTCCCAAAATAAAATGTCTTATATGATTAAAATGTTATGTTCTTCAAATTTTATTGTAAATTGACACCTTGATTCTCTCCAAACTTTGATATCTTAACTGGGTTTTTTTAATATTCTTGTTTGTGCACAAAATTTAGTCTCAGCCTAATTTTTCCTAAATTTCAATGCATTCTTGATCAAGAACCTGTGGTGTCTTTTGTTGATTAAGGTAACATGGCTTAAAATTTTATAATAAATTGATACTGTTATTCTTCCCCAAACTTTATTATCTTTTTTTGATAGCTCCAAACTTTAATCTCTTAACTGGGTTTTCTTTGATCTTTCTCATTTGTGCAGAAAATCTCGATCAATAACCTATGGAAAATGTCAAGGATCAAAACTCTTCCAAACCTTCCCACCGTCATTATGTTAAAAATTGCCCGCTTAGGGAAACAGTTGAAGGTCTCTGGTCTTCTGCAGGCGGGGTGTTAAACTGTGAAGAATGTCAAAAGCAAAATACTCCAAGTGGAAACTATCTTATTGCTTGCTTGAATTGCCACAGAATCCTCTGCAAATTTGACAGTGGTTCTGGGTTTATTGGTCATATCAAGGACCATGAAATTTATTGCGATGCAATAAAAGATTCTTGGTTGGGTACTGTCCTGGTTGGTAAATGGTGTTATGCCTGTACTTCTTTTCAACCAAGTGAGAAAGTGGAGAATAAGGAGGAAGAATCGGAAGAGGATACCAGCAACGAAATGATGGACATGGAGCAAGAAGATAAAGAGGAGGTAGAGTTAGAAAAGGATATCAACAGCAAAGTGATGGCCATGAAGCAAGAAGACTTCATAAATTCGTCTTTTGACAATATGGCAGGGCATAGAGTTAGACGAATGAAGAACCTTGGGAATACCTGTTACTTTAATTCAGTCTTGCAAAATCTTCTGTCCATTGATCGGTTAAGGGTCAGTTTGCAAATCTGTTCTCCAAAGTTGGACTGTGCAGATCGCCCTATTACCAGGAATTTGTGGAGTCTTTTCCTCAATGCTGATACTACTAATGATGCTTTTGATCAATTATATCTTACAAGTCTCTTAGATTCTATACGTTCAATAGCACCAGAGTTCCGTGGCAACCAACAGCAGGACAGTCACGAATTTCTCAGGCGTTTCCTTAATGGTCTCCAGGAAGAAGAAAATGGTTGGGTGAAGGATATTTTTGAAGGCAGTCTTTCTAGTACTGTAACATGTGATCATTGTGGGCATATTTCGAGAAAAATTGAACCATTTCTTGATCTTTCTCTGTCTCTTCCTTCAACTGAAAGTGATGGAGTTGTTAGATCCAAGGAACATGTTTTTCCTGCAAGAGAAGTGGGAGACCAGGATGACCAAATTACTTCAGGATTTTTTGAATATAGAAATACTGGTCCAAGGTCCTTTATATTGCGGAAACGTAAAACATGCAGTGTCTTAGCAATGGATAACAGGGACCTGAATGTGCATGATGGAGATGCAAATAAAGGATATAATGAAGATCAAAAAGATATTTGTGGAAAACGCCCTTCTGAATTCAATCGAGATTCAGGGGAAGGTGTTGAATTAGTTGAAAGCCATCAGAAAAAAGTAGAAGATCTAGGAGAAGTAGAAGACCCAGAAGAAGGAGATGACCCGGACGAGGAAGTAGAAGACCCAGAAGATTGCTGTGGACATCATCCTTGTATATGCAATAAGCATATTGCTGCTGCATTGCCTGAATGCCAACAGAATGACCAAATAAAAGAAAAAGATGAAGATCCAGAAACAGAAGAGGAAGAAGACCCAGAAGATTGCTGTGGGCATTATCCTTGTATATGCAATAAGGATTCAGGTGAAACTGGTGCATTGCCTGAAAGCCAGCGAACAGGCCAAATAAAAGAAGACCCAGAAGATTGCTGTGGGAATCATCCTTGTATATGCAATAAAGACTCAGGCAAAATTGCTGCAGCACCAGAAAAAGACAAAGATACAGACGCAGAAGAGGAAGAAGACCCAGAAAATTGTTGTGGGCATCATCCTTGTACATGCAATAAAGACTCAGGTAAAATTGCTGCAGTAACAGAAAAAGATGAAGATCCAGACATAGAAGAGGAAGAAGACCCAGAAGATTGTTGTGGGCATCATCCTTGTATATGCAATAAAGACTCAGGTGAAATTGCTACAGCACCAGAAAACCTGCAGAAAGACCAAATAAAAGAAGAAAAAGACAAAGATATGGTAGCAGAAGAGGAAGAAGACCCAGAAGATTGCTGTGGACATCATCCTTGTATATGCAATAAGGATTCAGTTGAAATTGCTGCATTGCCTGAAGGCCAGCAGAAAGACCAAACAAAAGAAGACAAAGAGGAAGCTGACCCAGAAGAGCCAATTGGTTGCTGCGAAAAGCAAGTATTGGTGAGTAACGAAGAAGACCTGCAAGAGAACCAAGGGAACTTAACAGTAGAAGAGTTTACTTTTTCTTTTGAAGAAGCATGGAAAAATGACTATCTGGATTTTTATAGAGCAGTGCTCTCTGGTCCTGAGGTATCAAATGTGCAGGATGAAGGCGAATCTCTTATTAGAAAGAGAAGATGCAAAGACCTAGAGCCTATCCTTGATTTTACAGATGGAATGCAGAGTGCTGACACAAATGGTAACAATTTAACAATTGAGAGGTGCTTGGAATTGTTCACAGAACCAGAGCCTGTAGAATATACATGCGAGCATTGTCCCAATCGTTTTCAATCCCCATATGAAGGACGAGGTAACAGAAAAGGAAAGGGAAAAGGAAAATTAAAACCAGAAACATCTGATTC
>BQKN01063467.1:277150-288344 GCA_022839385.1 Asparagus kiusianus
CATGTTATCTGTAGCAACATGGTACAATCTTTGTCAAGGATTGTCATGTCCATTCTATAATTAGACCATTAATTCTGAGACAAGAAGCAGAAACACTTGATATTGCTGTAGCGCGCTCGCATTTTCTATTCAAGGATTCATGAGAAACATTGGAATTTGTTCTCTAAAATTCAATTTTTACGCTTGTAAGCATCAGAAAATTTGAATGTAATACAATAGAGAGATACTTCTTTGCACTTTTTTGTTGTTTAATTTCGGAGAATCACCCTTTCTTAGAAAATTATTATAGGATAATGTTAGTGTATCATCTATATGATATATTAAAATAATGAGTACGAGGTGACAACTAGTTTGTTAAATGGGGTTACCTAGACGTAGGCATGTGGTGAGGCCCATCCTGCTAGTCATGTCGCACGTATGTCTATATGTATGTGTGTATATAGTGTTCTAGTTTTTCGAGTAATAACATCCACATGATACATGGTTTAATGCCAGTAAATAATTATTTGATACGAGTCACCTGACGAGCACCCTTGATTGCGGAATTATCAAGAATGGGTTGTGAAGAAGACAATAGAAAACACAAAGAATTGAGTTGGGCGAAGGAAAATACCTTCTCTAGATTATGAGAAATAATAAATTACAAATCTCTCTCTCACAATCTCTCTAGATCAAAGAACAAACTCTTTGATCTCGTTTCTGATTACAATCTGGTTCTTCTTTAGATCAAAACTGATCTCTCTTAGACCTTATCTCCTTAGATCTACATCTCTAACAATCACCTCCATTTAGAAACCCTAAACAATCTCTATTTATAGAGTTTACAACGTGCATGGCAAATCTGTAAATAAACAAGTTCAATCAAATCAGGAAACTGTGTCAATCACCACAGCATATAGCGTGACATGCTGCGATCGATCGGACAGAGTCCAGTCTCAAACCCTGCATCGTGCAAGTTGGCGGTCGACAATGCATGTTGCCGCGGTCGACCGGTCAGAGTTCTGTCAGTTTTTCTGTTCTCTGCGTTTCGCTCCTTCTGACTTCTTTCGTCGCCTTCTACGGCTCAATCCACACTCCTATTCCCAAGATATCATGAGAATCGTCTATCCTCAAGCTCCCATGAGGATCACTAAGCTCCTGAAGCAGAGAAGAAGATACACGTGTATCATTATTAGAAGAAATGTCAAGAATGTACCTCAAAAGTTTGTGTTTTTCTATGAACATTGAACATTTTTTACGTTTTTACATGGTATGGTGTTGGTGTTATAAGCAAGATTTTCGCACTTGAGTGTCCATCCATATATAGGGTGACTGTTATCTTTATAACCTAGTAAGTAAGAATATCCATTATTAGTAAGTTTCATCTGTTGCTTACTTTCTAGTAACTCTTCTGGCTTAGACAACTAGAAACATAATTGTTTACCGTGTTCCGTAAATCACGATGTTAGGGGATGTCTGTACAAATAACATCAGATTACCAGGAGAAAAATCTTTATGGTTTTGATGGTTATACTGTCCTTTTGCCTACGCGGTTTAGATTTTATTTGGTTCACTGGCCATGATAATACCTTTAATCTTATTAAATTGCCTTCTAGTTTCATGGCTAGGGTTACGCTTCAAAGTCTCGAAAGGGTAGCTGCTATATCGATCAGTCGGTTGCAGGCTGTCTGTCACCGTTTAATTAAAAATTTTGTACACTACATTTGCACTTGGTCACCATCTTCCATTTCAGTAATTGAATCGAAATTCGGTATACATTGCTTATGTGTATATTGCCATTTCAGAAAGGGCAAGGGTAGATGATGATAGTGATGAATCTCGATGCTACACCCCGAAACTTGCATGCTATCTTTACTATTATCTATTTATGGCGTAGCTTTCTATTTTATTACACGCGACCTTTACCATTGTTTGACTATGATTTAGTTTTTTCTTTGAATTACAAATTTATGCTGAAACCTGCAACACCTTTCGTCGCCAGTTCGAAATCCTGTGACACGTCCTTTATCTTTGAAATGTCATCTCTTGCTCTTAATCGAACTTAAAAGGTGGAAGGAGTTTGTGCATATATTACATTATTTTGTGTGAAATATACTTTGATTCTGAACCATTTTTGTTGCTGCAATATTCAGTTATAAGGATAAAGAGTTAAGGTATCGTCTGATTGGTGTTGTGGAGCATTTGGGAACATTTTCAGCTGGTCATTATGTTGCATATGTAAAGGGAGTGCTAAGAGAAGGCAATTGCCCTGTCTGGTTGAAGGCTAACGACAATAGTCCAGTTCGTGAGGTTTTACTGAAGGAAGTCCTCAAAAGCATGGCCTACATTTTATTTTTTGAAACAATGCAAGATTAAGGAATAAGGTACATACATTTACATAACCGACTAGTCTTTTGGGATATGATGTGAATATTATAGATGTAGGTTTATGATGTATGCTTGTTGGTGGTTATATGGCCAAAATAGAACAGTTTTGTGAAATTTTGATTGTAAATATTTGCATGTTGGCTTTATTAGCAAAATAGAACAGTTCTATGAAGTTTTAGTAGGAAATATATGCATGTTGGGGACATGACAAAGTGGAATTTTTCTGTGAAATTTGATAGTATGGATGATTAATTTATTGGGATTTTCACGGCTAATATTTGCAGTGAAGTTAGGGATCCTTTTGGTTTGTTGATCTAATGCTATTAATCTTCACCTGAAAGCTTTCATAGAGGACCATAACCAATGCTGCCAAGTGTGAATATTATCTTCTTCAATCCATCCCCCCCCACCTTTTTTTTTTGGGATAAAAAGTGTGAATATTATCTTTGATCTTCATTTAATATTTTTCTATAAACTGCCTACTGTATTCTTGAGGTGTTACCCTTTGTGTGAAGAGATAACTAATACGTGTTTATAGTTACCGAAGTACACTATAAAGTTTTAGCATACACAATTTGAGTTTCAAAAGTAGATACATTAAATATCCCCCATACTAGAGCACAATCCTGAATACGCTCTGGATCATTATTGTTGTAGGGCTATACCGTGCTAGAATTAATATTCATATCTCCACTCCCGTGCTCAGAACTTGAGATTGGTCTTCATCTTCATCATCTGTATTTTTTAGGATAAATGGCTGTTACCGCTCCATTTGAAAGCTTTATGAAACTGCGGTTAACGTAACTATAAGAGTTTAGCAATATCTAACCTGATCGTATATCCTTCTCAACTTTTCCTTCTCCTTTATTACCGATCTGTTTCCATATCACAATGCATATGAGTCTCCACCAGTAAATGTGGAATATAAGCAGTGTGATGAGCAGCGTGCTGCCAGTATAATACATGCTCATAGGGAAGTCGTCCACAACTAGCCGCGAGTCATAACTGAAATGTCGTCACAATCGTCAACTCTTTATATGTCAACTCTTTATATGTGCAATTAATGAAACCGAGAGATGGTTATATGATCGACAATGCTTACGAACCTGAAGGCTTTTATTATCCAGAAGGGAAAGACAATTAGCCGTAATACTAGCCATGAAATGGCGAAAAGCCCGAAACAGATGAGGGCTCCTGTTTCCATTTCCAGGTACGTGAAGATCTTTGCTGCCTCCAAGAACACATCACTTGTGTCATGCAAAGCTAGAGCGAGGGTTCCGAGCCTAAGTAATCTGCAGAGCAAAATTCCATGGCGATGCTAGATAGGTTATGGGATCAGAACTCTAATACCATATAACTGTTTAGATACATCTACAGTAGCATAAGGAGTAATTAGGCAGTATTGTCCTTAAACTTTTTATGAGCAGCTAAATTCCCTGATGAGCTAGTTAACTTGTTTCTTTTCTTTTGATGATATGTGAATAATCTTACCAAGCGTCTTCATTTGAAGTCCTAAGGCAATGCACTAAGAGCATCTCCAACAGCTTCCCCATTTTCTTAAAATACTCAATTTTGGGGAATATAGAGCTATTTTTAGGTCCAACAGTTTCCCCATCTCATTCCCTAAAATGGGGATGGAAAAGGAAAAAAGATGGTCTTTCCTCAAATCTGCAGTATTCTGTAAAAATTCTTCCTTCTCCAAATTCTTGAAAGTAACATTATCATAAATATCTCACATTCTTCGAAGAAGGAAAAAAATATATCTAATACTTTATTGAGTTTTATATTGTTATAATAAAATATTAACCATTTATTTTCTTAATTATTATTGAGTATGTAGAATGTTTTATAGTTGTAATAAATGCCTAAATCCCTAAAATGGAGAAACTGTTGGATTTGGAGCAAAATTTTTTAGAGAATTTGGCATTTTGCTTCCCTATTTTAGAGAAATTATGGTGAAGCTGTTGGAGATGCTCTTAAAAAAAAGAAATAGAAAAATAGCATGTGCAATTGCTACGTGATTTCATCATATAAGGATATTCAGGTTTTAGATTGTTTTCCTATTCGGAATAGGGATTTTTTTTTTATTTTTTTTTTTTTTTTTTTTGATAGGTGGAATTATTTTTCCCTTTCTTGGATATGCAATTTTTGCTTCCACCATATTGGCTGCAACATTTGCCGCAAATTTGTCTTCAAATTGTAAGTTTATATGGCTTCGCTAATTATTATGTTGTAAATTAAATAATTGAAATATAGATTTAGTTGCACTATTTACTTCGAAACAACATCCTATAAGAATATAGGAGGTTTCTTTGTAATGGAATCTAAATATTAGAATCTCTCTTAAACACATTGATGTCACGTGACATGACACACGAAGACACAGGCAACATAGAGATAATTTTGTTTGAACATCGAGTATGGTCTAATTTTGATCACCACTGGAAACTAAGCCGGGTTCAAATATGGTCTAATTTTGAGAAGAACTCTAATGGAAAAAAATTTGGGTCAAATCTGACCTAGTTTTTCTTAGGCTAAAAAAAAAGGACTTTAAACTAGTTCTACTTTGAACCACCTCCCCCAAAAACAGAAACCAGTTAGGTTAGAACTAGGCTAGGATCAGCCAAACCAAGCCAAGTGATAGTAAGTGGTTGACCCCGGCATTACATGGCATGCTTCTGCATATTAAAAAAAAAAAAATTGGCAATTCAATCTTGACATGTTTCATAACTTGCCACCATTGAGCTTTAGGTCTGCCAGCAGTAAATCAAAACTACTAGTCATGCAATATAAGATCATGCAATTGAAAAGAATAATGAGGTTCAATGATAACTTCGCTGAATTGTGAAGTAGAAACAGGAAAGAGAGATCAAACTTGACATGAAAGATCTGGGTTTTGAGTTTCTTGGCATTTAAGAATTTATATTAAAATATTGTACAATATTAAAAGTAAGAATATAAGCAACAGGAGCGTAGCCAGAGCTTGCTTGCCATGAGCAGCTGCCCAGAGCAAGAAACCCCGCCTCTCCCACGACCTCTTCCTCCTCCTCTCGCTTCCCCTCCTCTCCCGCCACTTCACCTCCCTCTCCCACAGATCCAACCTCCTCTCCCTCCTCTTCCAGGACCTTCATCTCAACAATCCCAAACCCTCCTCCCTCTCACGCGCTTCCCTCTCGTACACCACCTTTATTTTTTACCCAGAGCAAAAAATATTCTTGACTACGCCACTGATAAGCAAAGCATTTACTAGACTTGCAGAAGAATTACCTGATGTGAAAAGTTAATTCCATCGAAACTGAAGTAATTATGTGATGAGACATCATAATGGGAAAATCTTTTCTTCGAGTTTCCCACTTGAGAAGAGCGACAATGCTATACAGGTAAAATCCATATTGGCACGTGAAGAAAATCTCCAATGAAGAGCTAATCAAAGTTAAAATTATCAATAAATAATCTGCTCATGTTGCCGGCTAAATTTAAAAAAAAAAGAATTGAAAGAACTACTCACTCTATTTCTCCACCCACCCATTCTCTGAAGTACTCTTTTGTATTTAGCCACCAATAATCTTGTAGCATGATTAACGCAACCCAAAGTTGCATGCTCACATAATATGTCAGCTTCCACATTGACTCTGAACATTTCACAATCTTAGGTCGCCGAGCGTCATCATTGATCGCATTCATACTAGCTCCACATCTCAATAACAACACACCGGCCAAGGGCTGAAGAAAACACGCACCAATAAGCAATTCATGTAAGTATACATTTCTCATCCTTTCTAAAAGTGTAAAAAATTTACATCTCATCTTCAGTTACATAGCAGTCATAGTTAACACGAGCTTGCAACTGATTTTGCTAAATGAGCCATCAAGATATATCCATTCACAAAATGTGATCAGTAGGAATAAATTTTAGACGGCAGCTCATTAAGCAAAATGAGCTGACAAATCTTAGCAACTTTTTGCAAAATAGACTACCAAAAATTAGAAGTGCGACCAATAACCGCCTGCTCCCGCATAATGAGCAGGATGGCCCACAATTTTCCATCTCTGATAGATCATTTAGCAAAATAAAATACTACATCATGTACATACATAGGCACATGTACACAAACATACATGCATAACTGACCTTGAAGATGAAGGTATCTAAAAGAAGCCTAGCAACGAAGAAGCAGAGGGCAAAGCAGACGGCTAGTAAGAAATGTGACGTCATCTCTAGTAGCATTTCTTTGTTATTCTATTTTGATAGCGTGCTCTATAAATAGTCAAATCAAACGCATATCGAATTCTTAAGTAAGGATTTTAAGATAGCTAGCTACTGCTAATTATTAATTTCTCTACGAGTGAGCAAACAGTTCTAGCTATCACAATCCGGCCAACTAGAACTTTGATAACTTAAAAAGAGAAACCATTAAATTTATGTCTATATCAGTATTCGTGGTCATTTATACTTGTTCATTGCTCATGAATTTTCAACAGTAGGCTTTAAATAGAATTAATTAATCCTCGGTTAGTTCCGTGTAGTTTTCATATTGGAACTCGGTTTATAATGGCACCGCGAAGACTGCATGATTGCATGTGTCACGTTGCTCATCTAAGTGGGCATGAGAGTCAAAATATATGATAGTAAAGGGTATTATATTCTATATATTAAGAAAATCTCTCAAAGAATTCCATTCTCTACAAAGTTGTAAAAAAAACACGATGGAGATCATAGGTTTTTTTTTTTTGGAACTGAGAAAAAACAGGGAGAGATTCCCTGTTCATAAAATATAAAAGTTTACCAAACCGTAATTATACAAACTGAACAAAAGGTGTAGGGAAGAAACATGGGACTAATTGTACTATAGGGAGCGGACCTTGTCGTCACTTATCAGCACAAGAAGCCAATGATTCGTCCCCCACAACAGAAAAAACTACTATATTACAGGGAGACTGTCAAAAGGAAAACTACACGAAATATCAACCACTCCAGTATTTCTAAGTGGGCATGTACACAACTCTAAGTTGTGGTCATCTAAGTGGACATGTGAACCCAACATATAATTTTGACTGTGGTCATCATAATTTTAATACGCTTGATTGATCGATATCATAGTTTTGAGAGCTATACATTGAGTTATTTATATATATTGAGTTATTTATATATAGGCCTTGAATCCAAATTCTGGACTATGTAGGAGTACTCAGATTGTGATTAATTAGAACCAGAACTTTGATTTCAATCAAACTTCTGAAATTACTTGTACAACATTAGATGTTACACTCTGTACCGTTACTATTTTCTGAAATTACTCGTAGAACATTAGATATTACACTCTGTACCTTTTGTATGATTTTGGTGTTAATGAGGAGGGTATCATATTTTGAATCCATATTCTGTTAAACTCTTTTAAATGAAATGTGGGGGGGTCTCCGACTATTTTTGTTTTTTAAAGTAGAGCAAGGTATCCAGAAAAAAATTATTGAGTAGAAAAAGGATGCAAAATGTAAAGTAGGGGAGGAAGAAGGAGAAGTATTGTACTGAACTATAAAGTTTTCATGTACACAACTTAAGAGTTTCTAATGTATGATCCACTGAATATCAACCACTCCAGTATTTCTCAGAGCAACTAGAGATTAGTCCTCATATTATATATATATATATATATATATATATATATCATATATATATATATATTATATGGAATATAAAAGAGTTGATCAGCATCGCATTGACAAATATAATATGAACTCAAGGGCAGTAGTCTAAATCCATACCTCATGATAAATGAAAATGTCTTCACAATCATTAACTGTTAGAAAAAAAAATGTAAATTTCTTATACTCCCCCGTAAAGTTTGTAATCAAATTCTAAGATAACTCCTTTAAACTTTATAAATGTCACCTAACCCCCTAAACTTTGAGGCTGGTCACAACACCCCTCAAATGTTCGCAATGTTTCCAACATACCCCCTTAAGGACGTAATGGGAGTTCTCTGAAACTTTATCAAAAGTTCGTAGGGATTTTCTGGAAGTATTGTTGACAGTTTGGGTTTTTAATTTTTGATATAATGTTTACAGTCACAGGGTATATGTTGAAAAAATTGGGGTTTACACAGCTAAGGGGGGTATGTTGGAAAAAATTGGGGGTTGTACTGATAGAAGGCTTTTCTTTTAATTGAAAATGTTTGAGGGGGTTTGTGACAAGCCCCAAATTGGTTGTGTACGAGGGGTCTATGTGTGTTTTTTTTATAATAATCATTTCTGTAAGGTGCTCATCTCAAAATAGGCCGAAGATTAGGGGGTTATGTGCATGAAATTTACTCAAAAAAAATCATATGATGAAATGAACTGGTATCTATAATGTCAACAATCCAGAGCTTATTTGCTCAAATCTCTATAATATTGATCAGCTTTTCATTAAATCTTAGGGGTAGCTAATTGAGACATCCCCTGTACTACAGAGCTAGAACTTGGTCGTTTATCATCGCAGTAGGTTTTTGCTAGTTCTGAAATGTGTCATGATGTCTAAATTAGAATTATCTCTGTTATCAAAGAATAAGAGGGTCTTTGACTCTTTGCTACATATTGAGATATTAAAGGTTTCATACAGGAGATAAACAAGAATGAAACAATAATAGATTTATAAAACTGTTGGGTAGAACTTTATCAAAACAGTAATAAAATATCAAATTTGATGATATGAGAGATTTGATAAAGCAAGTCACAAGTCAAGGACCCTGTAGCATAACAAAGAACTACCTGTCGATGAAAGTGGATTCAGTCAAAACTGAAGTGATTATGTGACGCGACTACATAATTGGGGGAAAAAAGAGTTGACAAAGCAGTATGATAAGAGTAAAAATATATACTCTTGTCTTTTAGTTGTAGCATAACTATACTCTTTTATTATGTTTTTCTTTTCTTCACATTTCAGTGTATAATGTTTCTTTACTAAACATTGTTGTAAATACCACAAGATAATTATAGGGTTTTCGAAATGAATCAAACAACAATAAACCCTAGGAAAAAATAATCTAATACACATGATTAATACAAAAAGGAAATTAACAATAGATGCGGAAGCGTACCTGGATCCATGAATTAATTTGTAAAAAAATTACCGAAAGGGGTTGGGATCTTCTAATCTAGATGCCCTCTCCATAATTCCTCTCTAGATGGGGGTGAAGAGAAATTTGAGAACGTGCCACTAGATTAGGGACCATAAGGTCCATAACCCATTAAGTAGTTATTGCAATTTCTAATTTAGCCCCTCATCAAATTAGAAATAGCAATCCGGTATCTACACGTTTGGTCCATGACACATTCAATACCCATTGACCCAATTTACCTGATTGATCACTTTACGCAAGTCAAATTTAAAGGATAGCACTACACACTAATATCACATATATGCCAACAATTTAGATTTAATCCAACAAACATCACTACTCACTCATTCTATTAACCCATGCATTCTCTGAATTACTCTCTTGTATTCAGCCACCAAAAATCTTGTGCCATGATCCAAACAACCCAAAGTTGCAGGCTCAAATAATAAGTTAAGCTTCCACATTGGCTCTGAACATTTCTAGGTGTTAGACAGCAAGCATCATAATCGCATTACTAGTAGCTCCACGCCTCAGCAAACTTGGCTGGAGAAAACATGTTCAAAACTAATTTAATATAAAAACAATCCATAGAGATATACTCCTTATCCATTTTTCAACATTATGCGCGATATAAATGCATAAGATTCATATTCATATTGAACATAAGCTGTGACATCATTTCGAAAAATGAACTATCAATGTATGAGATTCATATTCAAATTGAACATGAGCTGCGACATCATTTAGAAAAATGAGCTATCAATAGATAAAAACTGTGAGCTGTAATGTGACAAATATGGTAGATCTCACAACTATCTCTCTCTTGATAGCTCGATCATATAACAAAATGAACTACCACCTCATATCCAAGTTTTTTTTTCCAAATTATACATCATATTCATTTAATAACCAGAGTCAGTGTGCTTTGTGTGTGCTCACACACATGTATGCATGCATACATATATACACACACATAAAAGCAAATGAGGATTGGTGTGTTGTAGATACGAAACATGTTGCACCATCAGCTATAATCTAAATATATTGATAATCTTTACTATAGTGGCTTTGGAAGTGAGCACGCGTTGGGCTACGTATTTACGCTACTTAGGAGGTAGATATTATTGGTCCAAATCTAAAAGTTGAAATTTCCAAATTGAAAATCCGTACAATTAGATATGTATTTATGTATAATGCATATATACACAAATACACACCTATGCGTGTGTTAAGAATATCATAAAGTCCCAACATACTTGACTTTGAAGATGAAGGTGTCTAAAAAATATCCTAAAATCATGAAGCATAGAGCCAAGCAGATGGCCCTTAACAAATGTGATGCCTCTAACGGCATAGTTTTTGCCGTCTTAATTTTATTCCCGTAATGTGCAGTATAATTAAATTATGAGAGAGATTGACAACTACTTATTAATTTCTTTCTAAGTAAACAAACAATTAATCTATCTCCATCTGCCCAATGATAAAACTTCATTGTTGCAGCTTTTGATGGAACTTGGGGGTAACTTAAGGCAACCACTAAATAGTTTATGTCACAATATTCTTAATCAATTGTAAGTATTCATTGCTCAGTAATTTGCTACAGTGGGATTTAAATGGAAATGGTTATCAGTTAACTAGTTCCCTGTGTATCATGGTCAAAACTTGTTTGGGAGAAGTCTAATTTTCCTAAACACTCGTTCATAAGCTGGCTTGCTATCCAGGACAGATTG
>BQKN01063467.1:288744-308076 GCA_022839385.1 Asparagus kiusianus
ATATATATATATATATATATGAGATCTCAGCCTACATTATTTGATAGACTTAAAATAATAAAAAGATAAAAACTAAAGATTAATGGTAACTATAGTATAATTTTATGTGATAAAAGCAATCACATAAGCATACAAAAATTGCATGAAAATTCCTTCTAAAATTTTTTAATTTTACTCAAAAATTAAGTTATAATATAAAATGTTGAAAATATTATAATTTATTCTTTTTGTTTCATATTTTGATTGAACCGATATCAATCTTTCTCTACCTTTATATTTTTTCTAGGCAATTCTAGAATATCGTTTTCATCATCTACGTTAATGTGATATCATGTTGAAGTTGAATTTCTTGAAATTAATCTCTTCAAATAATAGAGTCCAACACAAAAATCAACATATTTGTCTTCTGCTCCCCACTCGAAAACCATAACCCTAATCCATAAAATGACTTTGTACATAATGAAGAACAAAAGATAATGTCAATAGACAAAAAAAAAAGAAGGAATTGAATAAAAATCGCTAGGTTTGTACATAATAAAGAGCAAAAGATAAGACAAGTCCAGAAATGTATTAGAATATGAGTCCAGAAATATATTAGAATATACTTGGATCAATTAAATTATATTATTACTCATTATTAATATGCATAAGAGACAAAATATGTTGACAATCTTAAACTATAAAACAAACTGTATGTGTTCTCTAACATAACTTTTTCAATGCAAGCAACCCCAAGATTAATTTAAGAATCTCTTGGTTTTGTGAAAGAGTTTTGGTGTAAAGAACAAATGTTAAGTTGTCTACTCCGATTAAAGTAGGATCATATAAGTTAACTCCATACATGAAATATTTTAACTCCATACATGAAATATTTTAACCAGAACTCATATATAAGTATTATAATACGCATTGAGATCTAAGAAATGTGTGAGATTCTCTTTGGCTTTTATACAAACAATATTTATTTAAATAATAATAGTATAATTAAACTTTATGATTTGACAAAAACAACCATACAATATAATTACTTTAAAATATTTTAATCTAATCTAATAAGAAGAAAATAACAAATGCACATACTTGTTGAAGAAGATGAAAATGCTATGAAAGTTATTATAATTTCTTGATCTGAAAAAAATCAAACCTACAATATAATTAATTGCTTTAAAATAATCTAATCAAATCTAATAACAAAGGCACATACCTATAGAAGGAAATAAAAGTGCTATAGAAATTGTTATAATTTCATGGCTTATATTTATTGGTGTGTGATGTTGTATGCGAGAGGATAACAATAATGTGTCAGAAAATAAAAAATCATAAGAAAATTATATCAACAACAATAGGGGACAAAATTATACAAAAAAATTATAATACACATTATCAAGAGAGTTTAGAATTAATTAGTCAACTCTTCTTTCTAAACATTAAGTTTGATGGTACCAACCAAATATTCGGACTAATAAGTCAGAATATATCCAAAAGTGCACAAATTGCTACTTTTCTTTAGTACTTTCTCTTTATATCTAATACAAGACTAAACCTTAGTAGAGTCATACTATTTGCCTCTTAATAGGGAGCTTTTCCTTGGTTCATTTTTGAAATTAATAGGGGTGTCATGAAAATTTGGAAGTATGATAGAGCTTAACTGCATAACTGCACTTGTATCGTTTATATTTTTTATAAAATTTCTAACCATTTATTTTTTTTCCTTTAATCTGAACATTATTTTTTACTATAAAATAATATGCAGATTAAAAAATATGTTTTCTAAAGGCACCAATTAAAAAATATGCAAATTAAAAAATAAAGCTAACAGCCTAAAACTCAATTAAAAAAATATGTTTTCTAAAGACACCAATTGGATTTTAGCACTACTATACCGAGCATAGTCAAAATATTGTTTGAACTCAGCTAATAATATTTCTAATAGTACATGAATTAAAGTAAAGGCGTTTTCTATATTGATGCCCAAGACCACCAATTTTTGCCTAACACTGGAGTTTTAACATTTCCATATTGAAACTTTGGGTAAAAGTCCACCTCAAATTACTTTCTTCTTTTACCAGCTAGAGTACTCGGAATTGTTTAAATTCTATTTAATAAATAGAGTGTATTCCTAAAATGTTAACTAATAAATGAGTATCCAAGAAAAAACAAAGAAGAGATTGCCTGACTTATTGGAGATGATCAACTTGAAAATTGTAGTGCGTCCGGTGATAGTATGAAAACATAAATGTATTGGGGTTTATGTGCAAAAAAGTTACAAATGTTAATGATTTTCAACTTGGAAGAATGTAGTAGTTAGTCCTATACCATACAATCCAACAAGATAAAAATGTATATGAATGTCTAGATAGAAAGTATTACAAAATTTCTTCTTACAGAGACAATAAATTTCATTTTTTAAGCTGCAATAACCATTGCAAAGCAAACAAATTCATTTGTACACATTAATTTCAACTTGCTAATAGAAGTTCATAAACACAAGTATTTCTTTTAAAATATCATGCCTTATAATAAGTGAGCCTTGACTGAGTATGAATGTGTTGTACTCTACGCAAAAACAGAAACTAATTAAAAGCATGCATAGTAAAAAAATTAAAAATTAAAAATTAAAAATAAAAAATACTCTTTGTTAACATTTTTTTTCCACCAACAGCAACAAGGAAGAAGCACTTTCCCTAATAAGCTTGCAATACCTAACCCTGATAAGCTTGCAGCTAATATAGCGAGATACACCCTATTATGGACAGGTGCGGAGGAAGATCGGTTGGCAAGAAGAATGCACAAAGCAGCTATCAAACTAAAGCTTGATGACATTGCTAGAAAGAGAGCAGAAGATGACGTTGGAGACAATTTTCAGTAAGAGAAAGAAGTACAAGAATCCTCCTTGCTACCACCTTTTGTCTTTGGATCTCAAGATCAACACTTGTTCTAAAGATACTTAATTAAGTTTTCTAGCTTCTTTATATATGATGTTGTAATACCCCAACCCTTGAGAGGGTGATGTGATTAGTATTGATAGATTTGATTGGAATACTCATACCACCAAGATGCATCTTCTTTTCGGAAACCCAACTCCTAGAAACTCCAAAGTTAAGCGTGCTTGGCCTGGAGAAATTCTAGGATGGGTGACCCTCTGGGAAGTTTTCCAGGGAGCATGTGAGTGAGGACAAAACATGCTGAAAAAGACATGTGGTGGTTTGTGAGGCCAGTCCATCATATCTAATAACGTACCGACTCTGGGATTCCGGGGCGGGACGTTACAGTTGGTATCAGAGCTCTAGTTCCAGTATCCTTAGGATCATCCTGTGTCGAGTCGTGGAGCTAGGATAGAGTTTCCTAGGATTCATGTATAGAGTCCGTAAGGAATTCCTAGTATGAGTGAGGACGATATATGCGTATATCTCAAAATTTGAGAATATTTTTTTTATGACAACTATTTCATATAAATTCAAAGTATTGGTGTGAATACTATAAGTTGTGAAAAATTGTATCGTGATACGCTATTTATAAAGGTCTATTTTGACTCATGAACTAATTTTTTTGTTATATACTCAGATGTCAGAATATGATATTCCGCGCACTCAGAGATCTGAACAGGCCGAGCCACAGCAAACTCCACCCGAACCACATCAGACGGTACCCGAGCCGCAGCAGGCTCCCCAGTACCTGATTGATCTTATGGCTCCCTTAGCCGCTAGAATAACAGCAATCGAGGAGCTTGTGGCAAATCATATTGCACCACCACCATTAGTAGCCGAAACCGTCATTTCTCGAGAAAATAGGACGGCTAAGTTTCAGAAGAGCAAGGCAAGGTACCCCGGAGACAAGGGTAAGAACAAGAGACATTTGTCTGGACTTCAGCAGCAGCAGGGTCCTCATAAGAAGGGATCCCAACAGGATCAGGGAGAACATCAGCAACAGCAGCACAGGTTTCGGGGATCTTGTTTTAACTGTCGCAAGGTCGGACACAAGGCATTAGAGTGCCGCAGTGCACCAACAAGAGATCGGAAGAGTAATGGCCCAAATCAGCAGCAGCAGAAGACTGAGAAGCAAGTTCTAGCAGTTCAAGAGGTTCCCCAGGGACAGATCGTACTGTATTCTCCAACACCAGCAGCAGAGCAGTTTTTATCTACTGGCGGAATATATGCAGTAGTTCCGCATGATGATGGAGCAAGCAGAGCAGTTGTGGAGGGTACGTCCCTCATCAATCCTTTTTCCAGCCCGTATTCTTTTCGATTCGGGAGTTTCGTGTTCTTTCTTTTCGTATGCTTTTATGATTAGACTCCCAAATCGTAGCTCAGCCTCTAGACATTCCATTATTGGTTGTCCATCCCTTTAGGTGGAGTAGCGCTTTTGGAGAGCGTTTATAGGATGTGTATTATTAGTCTAGGTGAGTCGGAGTTTGTCATAGATTTGATAGTGTTGCATGGGTCCGAGTTTAATGTTATCCTTGTTATGGATTGGTTGTCATCCTGATTATCTTCATGAAGATAGCCAGATTGCGAGCGTCCAATGGGTCCGAGATGATTGTGGCCACTTCTCAGAGCAATCGTTTTGAGGAGTCACTCCTAGTGTTCATCGATGAGGAGATGTGACGGGATTATCAGGATGTCTTTCAGGACATGCCTGAGTTACCTCCTGTGTGAGAGGTTGAGATTTGTTGGAGACTAGAGTTGTCTCAGATTGTCAGGATGTCTTTCAGGGCATACCTGGGTTACCTCCTGTGTGAGAGGTTGAGATTTGCATTGTGATGCAGCCGGGCGCCGCCCCGATATCCCGCGCACCCTATCGCATGACACTAGCTGAGATGAGGGAGCTTCAGACCCGATTGGACGAGTTGTTAGCTTAGGGTTTTATTCATCGGAGTCATACTCCGAAGGGAGTGCCAGTTCTCTTCATGAAGAAGAAGGACGGTAATATGCATTTGTTTGTTGATTTTAGATAGTTGAACATGTCACTTTTCAGATTTGATAGAATTTATGACCTGTTCGATCAGCTGTGCAAGGCGCAGCATTTCTCGAAGATTTGTCTTCGTTTTGGATTTATTGTAGTTGCGGGTTCGGGAGATGGATTTTCCCAAAACCGTTCTTTTTCCTAATTCGATGTGAATCTTTAGAGGTTCTAGTCAGGCCATTCGGGTTGACTAATGCACCCGTGATCATGAATATGATGAACCGAGTTTTTCCGTCCCTTCATGGGCCAGCTGGATATTCTCATATCTTCGAGATTGGAGGCAGAACACGAGTACCATTGCAGACTCTCCAGGAACACCAGTTATATGCCAAGTTCAGCAAATACGGGTTTTATTTTCGGAAGTTAGATTTCTTGGCCACGTCCACAGCAGAGAGGGCACGGCAGTCAATCCGGTTAAGTTTACAGCGATTCTTGATTTGAAACCGCCGAAGAGGGTAACAGAGATTCGAAAATTTTTGGGTTAGCCGGTTATTACAGGAAGTTAATCCTAGACTTTTGAAGATTTTGGCATCACTTACATGCCTTACGACGAAGGGTGTACAGTTTATTTCGAACACAGAGTGCCAGAAGGCCTTTGATACTTTAAAGACTAAGTTGACTACACTACAGTACCGGTTTGACTATTTCGAGCAGTGACAGGACGCACGTTGTTCACAGATGCAACAGTTGGTATCAGTTGGTAAATATAGGGGCATTTTGATGCAGACTTAGAGGATAGAATCATATACCTCATGATGATTTAGGATGCACGAGCAGAACTACCTCACTCATGTTTTGATGTTAGCAGTAGTGATATTTGTACTGAAGTCACGAGATATTATTCATATGGAGTGCAATTTGAGTTGTTCATCGACACCAGAGTTTGAAGTATCTCCCCTCCCAGAAGGAACCCAACCAGAGGCAGCGACGGTGGATTGAGCTTATTAAGAACTATGAATTTATGATTCCGTACATCCAGGACTAATTAAAGTGTACAAAGACCTAAAGAGACACGTTTGGTGGAGTGATATGCATAGGAACACTTCAATCTTTCCCCATTTCGAAATAGAAGTGGGCGGGCCTCTTTATAAACTTTATTGTAGTGTTACCAAAGTCGAAGAAAGAAAATGATTCTGGTTGGATAATAATGGATATTCTAATGAAGCCAGCATACTTCATTCCAGTAAGGACGAATTATACCGCCGAGGCATTTACGAGGATATTCGTTTGGTAGATAAGTTGACTTCATGGAGTTCCAGACACGATGGTATCGGATCGAGATTCAGTATTCATTCTTCACTTGTGGAAGAATCCAAGATTTATTTGGCAGCATATTCATCCACAGACGGATGGTCAGATGAAGAGAGTAAATCAGATGTTAGAGGACATGTTGCGGGCTTATGTCATTGACTTTCAAGGTAGATGGGAGAAATCATATTCCACTAATAGAGTTCGCTTATGACAACAGTTATCAAGTGATAACGGGTGTGGCACGTAAGAAGCATCGTATGGGAGGCCTTGCAGATGGCCTATATATTGGGTAGAGCAGGAGGATATTTTAATGCTTGGGCCAGAGCTTATGAAATAGATTACTGAGAAAGTAACATAAATCCGAGGATAGGTTCTAGCCGCTCAAATTCAGCAAAAGAGCTACGCAGATAAGAAATAAGAACATTTGGAGATTCAGATTTGAAGAGTTAGTTGTGCTGAAAGTATCACCTAGGAAAGACGTTCAGCGATTCGGAAGGCGGAGAAAATTTGAGCTGAGATATATTGGACCGTTTCAATTTTTGAGCTTATTGGAGCTATTTCATAGGGACAAAACTTTCCAGCATGGATGTCTAATATACATAAAGTAATTCATATTTCAATGATCAAGAAGCATTTGCATGATGAGGAGCAGCAGCGAGTGTTGGACACACCGGAGATTGAGCTTCAGGATGATTTAACTACTATTGAGATTCCGGTCCGCATTCTTGCCAGAGAGGACAAGAAGCTTAGGAACAAGGTGATTCCCTTGGTAAAAGTTCAGTGGAACCGAGGAGGCATTGAGGAGATTTCTTGGGAAACGCGAGGAGGACATGTGTCGTGACTACCCACACTTGGTTGAGCAGGTAAATGAATTCTTGTCTTGATTTCATGTCTTTGGTTATGTGCATATCTTTGGTTATGTTTACATTTAACACTATAATGAGAATACTTTCACTTTATTCTTAATCTTTTGGAACATATGGTATATGTATGGGGGGTTCCTTGTTTGGATTTTTCACCCGATGTACTAGTTCCACTAGATTAGAAATTGAGCGAGAATATTATCATTGTAGATCGTTAGGGGTAAATATCTCTATAAGGTTATGTAAGAATCCATATTGCAAAGTTCGTATGATTTCCGAATTTCGAGGACGAAATTCTTTTAAGGGAGGAAGAATGTAAAACCCCGAAAGAAATTTCTATAATATATATATATATATATGTGTGAATTTTTGATAAGTAAATAATTCCCGTATGATGAATAATCATAAATATATGCATGTGTATATCTGATGAATGGTTTTATCAGTGTTTGGGAACCCAGCAGATATTTACAAGTGAGAGAAATCGAGTGAGTTGGCGATCAGCAAGTCAAATGCCATCAGCAGGCATTTTTGTGCTGATCGGTCGACCGGCGCGGTCGACCGGCGCGGTCGACCGATCAGCGATCAGAGAGTTTTATTTCAGGTTTTGGGTTTCGGGTGTTAGTTTTGGGTTTACGGGTTTCGGGTCGGGTTGGGGAGTTGGTATTTAAACCAACTCAACCCACAGGAGACAAGGCTGAACCCCCAATACGTAACCCTAGCCTCCTCCTCTTTCTTCTTCTTCTTCTTCTTCCTGAAACCCTAGCTGGGTTTTTGGCGCTGGATTTTGGGAATCTGGGAGCAGCTCTTGGGATCTTTCTTCTTCAGCGGGATTTAGGGTTCTCCCCAGCATCCAAGGCGAGTATCATCTCGCCCATTTCCCCCACCCCTTTTCTTTACTGTTTTATTGGGATTTTTCATGAGATTTTTGATGAGCCAAGAAGTATTTTCGTATAAAATGAGTTCTTTACAATAGGGATTGCAAGAATCAAGTTTTCAGTTCATAAAAATCCACCAACGTTTTGTCTAACGAAGATCTAGATCTGGGATTTCTTAAATAAGAGTTTAATCTAGTTTTACTGCCATTAAGACGTTTTGGGTTGTTTATCATAATTTCCGAATATTAAAAAGGTAGATTTAAACTTTGATTTGGGTTGCTATTCTTCAGTATGATGCTTAAATCATTTGAGCAAATGTTATCGTAGAATGCCAAAATTTTTGATTTCCAGGTTCAGCTGACAGAAAACCCAAGTCTGGGTTCTGTCCGCTCGGCGGTCGACCGACACGGTCGACCGCAGAGCTCGAGTTGGTGTTTCGGTTGACCGCAGAAACATTTCGGTCGACCGCGACACCATATCGGTCGACCGCGACACCATATCGGTCGACCGCGATGATATTTCGGTCGATCGCGATGATATTTCGGTCGACCGATGAGTATGGCGGGCGACCGTCAAGGGTTGTATCAGTGTTCGGTCGACCGTATCGGTCGACCGTATCGGTCGACCGACGACACTCTGTTGCAGATTTCCAGGTTTGCTGTATTGGACTGTTTTTACTCCTATTCGGAGTTTTGTTTGGTTTATCTGACCATGGTAAATAGTCCCACCATATATCCATGTATGATAGATGACCTGAGGGTATAAAGTGGGGACTTGCACACTGATATGAGTACGGATTTATATAAGCAGACTATTACATATATATCACAGCGGCCGTTACACAATTTCACAGTCCTCGAGTGGGACATGCGTTGCTATTAAGTCCTTATGTTGGACGTTCACTCTGCTTAGTCCTCGTGTTGGACATGTATTGTTATTTAATTCTCGTGTTGGATATGCATTGTCACCCCGGTCCAAGCGTTGGACAACGGTCACATCCGGTCCAAGCGTTTGACAACGGTCACATTCGGTCCAAGTGTCGGACAACGGTCACATCCGGTCCACACGTTGGACAACGGCTATATTCAGTCTATGTTCTGGACACTTAATCGTTTTCGGACATATCATTCAGGTGTTTTTGACATGACACTTGTGGTAGCCTCGTCATGATTTCACTTATCAGTAGAAATGGGTTTGTATTCGTTTCCTTCATTGTGTATTGTATTAGATCTCGGGTTTAGTACTTAGGGATTTACAATTTGAGATACAAGGTATATACATGAGGGTTTCCTTGTTTGGATTATTTCGCTCGACGTACCTATGCTCGTGTTGTAATTTCCTAAGTACCAAAAACCCATTTGCTATTAGAATAATGATTTTATACTGTTATGCATTAACTATATTTTCATATACAACGAGCCCTTTTCCCTTGGGGTTTGGTTGTGATGTTACTCGCTAGCGCTTTGACGCTCGTTGTCCCTCCCCCTTTCAGGTCACGAGCCAGGAGCACGGAGTATCGCAGGTTGATAGCGGATCACTTTAGTGTCCAGCTTTATATTTTAGCTGTGTATTATTTTTCCTTGGGCTCCACTGTAGTGATGTTAGACATTTGAGAATTTATTCTAGAAGTTGTAAAGGCTGTGTGTGCCTTATTTCCTTTGCTCAGACTTATTGTATTTTGAGATTTGTTAAGGAAACTCCAGTTTATTCAGTTCAGGCTTTGACTATGTACTTCAGTTTATTTCGTTGATGAGACATGTTATGTTCTATCATTTTATTCAGTATTTGTCGATTCACCTTTTACTTGCTTTGTACCCACACCTGTTGTTGATTCCACTAGAGAGATAATAATTGTGATGGTGAAACATGTTATTGCACGGTGTGGTGCATGGCAGGTTTGACATTCTTGGTTTCACCTCGGACTGCAGCCTTGTGTGAACCCAGGGGCGTCACAGTTGGTATCAGAGCCAAGCCAACCGGAATTGTGAGAGCTAAGTGCTATGCGGCGCAAAGTGCTACGTCGAGAGGGCGGGAGCCACCTCTTGAGGCCGTAGGAGCCACCTCTAGAATCTCACACGGATGGTACGGTCTTGGATGATATGATTTGGCACAACGAGGACGTTGTGAGTTTAAGTGGGGGAGATTGTAATACCCCAACCCTTGAGAGGGTGATGTGATTAGTATTGATAGATTTGATTGGAATACTCATACCACCAAGATGCATCTTCTTTTCGGAAACCCAACTCCTAGAAACTCCAAAGTTAAGCGTGCTTGGCCTGGAGAAATTCTAGGATGGGTGACCCTCTGGGAAGTTTTCCAGGGAGCATGTGAGTGAGGACAAAACATGCTGAAAAAGACATGTGGTGGTTTGTGAGGCCAGTCCATCATATCTAATAACGTACCGACTCTGGGATTCCGGGGCGGGACGTTACAGATGTACATATATCTAGGTCTCTGATGGGAAGTTAGGGTTGTTGGGTTTTTTGCAAAACTTAGGGAGGCATTTGGTTGATTGGTGACGACAAGGTCCGCTCCTAATCTCCCTTTCCTCTCTCAGTTTCTGTAAAACTTCCTGTCTCTCTTTTGGTTTTTTTTATTTTGTTGGGTATATCCTCGTATGTCCATCTTGTAATATTCTTATGCTTAGTGCTAATATAATATATGAGCAGGGCTTAGTCCCTGTTTTTCAGCTCAAAAAAAAACATTTTTTTTTTTTTTTTGCTTTATTGGTGGTTTGCTATTCAGGCCTAGCCGGTACATACTCGTTTGTGAAGTCCTTTTTACACAGCTGTAGTAGGATTATCCTGGAACAACAGTATATGGTTCCGGAAACCTTAACCAATATCAAACCTTTGACCAAATGTTTACTGTTTACTTCTAGTTTTCTAAATCCTTTCTACTGTTAATGCACAAGAATATTAATATATGTAACCTCTATCACTTCAAGACTTTTCATATTTTCTACTGCTCTCTGCTTATATAATCAAGGTCTTTGGACTTTTGAGATTCTACAGTATTTAACTAATTCTCTATATCTTTGTTTTTTTGGGCTTTTATTTTGGGATTAGATGTATCACCTGGTTCATTACCATTTATCTTCTATATTTCTGCTTGCTTGCCCCTCAGCTTACTTGTTGAGCTCATACTTTATTATTTAACATTATTCTAGCATTTTTATTCATAAGTCCCAATATGCTTCATTCTTCTTCAAAGCCTGGTGATACATCCAACTTGATGACAGAATTTATAACAAAGAATCTTATTTTTGGCTAAGTTTATCATCCAACGTAAAACATATGTACAAATCAAATCAATCATGATAAAGAAAATCTAGATGAATCCAGAATGTTTCACTAGGATGGGCATAAATCCAACGCTTGTTTACCTCTGCACAAGGGCTTGTCTAATTACGTATAGCCTTAGTCAAGATAAGTCTCAGATTTGTTCATGATCTGATATCATGAGAATAGGATTTTAAAAACCATGATAAACACATAACTAATATGATCGTCTGATTGCAGAGATTCCTCTCATACGTAATTACTGGAGCTTGTTTGTTAGTGTATTCATCAGCCAGGAATGAAGTGGATTGTATTAGAATGGGTTTAATCAAATAAAATATATAATCGAATAAACCCAAATTAAAATAATATCAAACATGACCGAGCCTGATCACGCGTGAGAGGCCGTGGGCTTCTAGCATATAGGCTTTTAGAGTTACGTTAAGCTGTAGTACATTAATCCAGTGTTTTCCTTAAAATAAATTTTAATTCGATATTTTCTTCGGTCAATATGCAATTGGGGAAGCCTAATCATTTCATTTGTGCTCAGTACGTAGTATGGATAATATTCTTTTAGAGGTGTGTTAGGGACACATGCACCTTGGGCACACCACCAACCACACTCCCCCTCTATCTACAGTGCAGGGGCCCCACATGTTATTTTTTAAAAAAAATCACATGTGGGGCCCCTGCACTGTAGATAGAGGGGGAGTGTGATTGGTGGTGTGTATAAGGGTGTGCCCCTATCATTTCTTATTCTTTTATTTGAATCACTGAATTCTAATAGGAATACATGGGAGAGAATCACTTTATATTATAAGGATATAATACAATGTTCATGGAGAGAAGGATTCGCAAAACATTGATTACCTCCAAATGTCGACCTTTCCTTTCTTTAATAAAAAGAAAAATAGAATGTGGAAGATAAGACTGATAAGTAAATATATTTAATTTGGTACGGGCAAGATTTTAGCATACGAACACTTAATTCCTAGTGTGCTATGATATCATATCGAAGGGATTGTTAGCTAATAATATATTTCATATTAACATTAATTATTCTCTTTTTTATTTAGATATGGTAGGGTTTTCATAATGCTGTGATGGGAGCATAATAGGCCCCTCTAAGTGGCTCGATTTGGTCCTCTACTCTCAGCAACTAATAAGCGGTCTGCCTACTTATGAATGGCTAAAAGTCTAAATGAAGAAATTTTTAAAATGGACTCATTTACAACTATATTTATCAAAATCGATCTATTTAAAACTTATTTATAAAAACCAATCTAGTTTTGATCACCTCAGCGATGTTGACTGAAATTGGGTCGATTTAAAAAAAAAAGTATTACTTTTTATTTAGTTGGGGTTGCCAACCTGAACTAATTTGAAACGTGATTAATCATCTTTCAAATTAGTCGGAGTTCATAACCGTGTTTATTTTGAATTGCAATTTCAACTCCCACTACCAATCCTTGTAATTAAAATAATGTCTAATTAATGGGGGTTAGCAATCCTGACTAATTAGAAAGAAGCAATTTTTTTCCAGTTTCAGCTTGTGCTACTGACGTGGCTAAAACTGGGCTGATTTTTTTACATAAGTTTGAAATGAGTTGATTTTGAGGAATAAAGTTTTTTAAAATTTTCTTCAAGTCTAAAAACCTGCAAGTATATAAATAATCCAGAAAATTTTATTATCTGTTGAGACTTTGACCATTTTGAGAATATTGTTTTTACTGCAAATATAATAAACCAATTTTATGTCATATCGCTTGCCAAAAAGTCAGAATAGAATTAGAAGATGCAGGTAACTATGAGGGTGTTTGGGTCTAGGGGGGTTTACTTATTTTTATAAGCTTTTATAATAAAAATAAGATTTGCATGGGTAAAGTAGTAATTTGTTTTGGTATATGTGGATGTCATTTGCCAAGAAAAAAAGTAACATACATGTTTTCAATTCACTTTTGAATTGCCAAACAACCCTCTAGGCTTACTTCAGTTGTTAGAGCATCTCCAACAGCTTACTCATTTTATTGGTATTCTCACTTTTAAAGAATTTTGGGTTTTTTTTTGTCCAACAGATTCCCCATCTCATTCCCCAAAATAGGGATGAAGGAGAAAAAAAGAGGAGTCTTCCCCAAATCTGGGGCATTTTTCAAATATTTGGGGAAAGTTTTGTCATAAATGCAGCACGTTTTTCAAAACGGGATGGAGGAGAAAATAAATATAAAACAAAATCTGTAATTACAAAAAAACCATTGGGCCAATTCCAATGCATAAGAGCATCTCAAAATAGGGATGTAGAATATTTTTATTATTGTAATAAATGCAGGATTCTTTAAAATGGAGAAACTGTTGGAGTTGGAGCAAAAATAATTTGGAGAATATGATTTCTACTTCTCCATTTTGAAGAAATTTTTGGGGAAACTGTTGGATATGCTCTTAGGTTTTTCCCATTTGCAACAGCTTCAACAGCTTCTCCATTTCTCACTTTTGGAGAATTTAGTTAGGTTTTTGGTCCAACAGATTCTCCATCTCATTCCCCAAAATAGGGATAGAGGAGAAAAAATGGGGAAGCTTCCCCAACTCTGCAGCATTCTCCAACAGCTTCCTCATTTCTCACTTTTGGAGAATTTAGTTAAGTTTTTGGTCCAATAGATTCTCCATCCCATTCCCCAAAATAGGGATGGAGGAGAAAAAATGGGGAAGCTTCCCCAAATCTGCAGCATTCTCTAAATTTTTTGAGGAAAAAAATGAATTCTTTAAAATGAGGAACCTGTTGGAGTTGGTGTAAGAATTAGTTGGAGAATATGACTTTTGCTTACCCATTTTGGAGAAAAATTTGGAGAAGCTGTTGGAGATGCCCTAAGCAAGTTTCATGACTCGTTGATGTTGTCATAGCATAGGATATAAATTGGAAATTAAGCAATGACTTCACCATGTTTAAAAAACTAAAGGACTAGAGTCTGAAAATAGAAAAGGCATAAAAAGAGGAAAAGAAATTATGAAAAAATCGAAGTGCCTGAAGCCAACTTTCTCATAAATTAGAGGAAGACAAAATAATTAAAACGATAAACTAAAAGCATTATTGTTAAGGTAGTTATTTGGCAAACAACTCTTCGCATTGTTAATATGAAAAAGTCAGCCTCGAATACTTTTCTCTGCCAAAACCTAACGATTAGTCCATCTCTTTCTTAAAATTAAGTTAATTTCGTTTGTATGTCAAAACTTGAACAGCGCAGAGAAAAAAATTATTGGATAGTAGGTGGTTGTACAACTATATATATAAACCTTAATTAATCCTATATATGCTTGATTTAATCTACAAAGTGATGGGATCTCTTCAATGGATAAGCTCAAGGTTAAACTTGGAATCAGTCTAGAGTTAAATAAATAAATTAACTATAACTTGTCGAATACGTTACATAACTGTTTAATTTTGACAACTTAAAGACTATCTTTTTCTAATATACTTTTTATTAATTCAAGAGACAAGTATTACTAGTTTGAGGAACCTTAGCAAGTTTCATGACTCGTTGATGTTGTCATAGCATAGGATATAAGAATGAACAAAGCTTAAGATTAAATTGGAAATTAAGCAATGACTTCACGAAAAAGAAACAAACAATTGTTTATTTATCGGTAATTGGTTTTCGATGCTTAAAAATTTATGAATAGTATTTCATTATGTACTTAGAGCATCTCCAACAGCTTTCTCAAAAATTTCTTCAAAATGAGGAAGCAAAAGTCATATTCTCCTAATTATTTTTGCTCCAACTTCAACAGCTTTTCCATTTTGAAGAATCCTGCATTTATTACAATAATAAAAATATTCTACATCCCTATTTTGAGATGCTCTTATGCATTGGAACTGCCCCATGGTTTTTTTGTAATTATGAATTTTGTTTTGTATTTATTTTCTCATTCATCTCGTTTTGAAGAATGTGCTGCATTTATGACAAAGCTTTCTGTAAAAATTTATAGAATGCTGCAGATTTGAGAAAGACTCTTTTTTTCTCTTCTATCCCTATTTTAGGGAATGAGATGGAAAATCTGTTGGACCAAAAAAGAACCCAAATTTTTTTAAAATAAGAATACAAATAAAATAAGGAAGCTGTTGAAGATGCTCTCAATTATTTGGGCTCCTGTTGTTTGTTAAGGGATATAGTTATTGCCAAATTATTGTGAATTTCTTTATTTAGCTCTTCGGTTTTTCTATAGAGTGCCCATGGGCACTCTATAAGAGAGGAGAGAGATAGAGAGAAATAAATGAGGATGGGGACCCATTGATTTACATTGGGATCCTCTTCTCATTCATTTCTCTCTATCTCTCTCCTCTCTTATAGAGTGCCCATGGGCACTCTATAGAAAAACCGTTAACTCTTATCTTTACTTACAATTTGTGCAATGACGAGTATATTATACATTTATTCCCCATGTCTCCTCGATTCATTCCAAGAGCGTGCTTGTCACGCGGACGTTATCCGCGTTCTGTTTGTCTTTATTTGGGGTGGCAGCTTCTGTTATTGACCACCGGCCGACCACTTCTTCAAGGCCTGGGTCCCATTTTAAAAGGGCTTCGGATTTCCGTTCGAAAGTTTTCAGTTTTCTCCCTTTAAGTCTAATATATATTTTAACTTTAACCCCACAAATCATTTAAATTGTTATTACATCCCTAAAGTTTAAAGAGGCTAAGTTACCAAACCAGTATTTTAGAAGTCCCTCGTCGTCAGATTGTTAATTTTTATAAACGTCGGTCACGAGACTCACGACAAGGTATTTAAACCGGTCATTTGTGCCAAAAAGGCTCATTACTGTCGTCGCTGGCTAAAAACCAATTGGTACTCGTCACGTCCACATCACGTGAAGCAGTTCCATATGTAATTAGATGCTGATGTGGCAGGATTAGTGACATAGCACTTTTGACGGCGGGTTATAACTATGGAAAATACTATAGACACACCCCCAACCACACCTTGGGGCACACTCCCTCTCTTAGCTACAATACATAGGGTCCATTTTAGAGTTTTAAAAAAAAATCTAAAGTGGACCTCATACATTGTAGCTGAGAGAGTGGGTGTGCCTGTAGTGCCACTCTATAACTAACGTGATATTCTAACATTAACCAAATAGCCCCACTTGCAAAATTCCCCCATAATTTTCATAAAATTTTGAGCGAGAGGAAGAGATGGTAATCACGATGGTAGTTGCAATGATTCTTTTTATCCCCCAATTTTGAAGTTGAGAAAGAAGGGAGCAAATTTGGATCCCAAACCCTAATTTTAATTTCATCCCAAACCTTAATTTGAAGTTGAGAAAGAAATAGGAGAAAATTAGGGGGTGTTTGGTTCAATTTCTACAAATTATAGGAAATGTTTTCCACCCAAAATATAATTTTCTTGTAATTCTTTGAAAATTTATAGGAAAATTTTTGACAAGTCAAAAAGTACTATTTTTTTTTTTTAACTTTGCTTGTTTGGTTCAAAACGAGAAAATGACTCATAACTTTATAGAAAATAGCAATATTTTTTATAATTTATAGAAATTTAACCAAACACCCCCTAAATTTATAGAAAAAATATTAACTTTATAGAAAAATGTCGATGTTGTGTCAGATTTTTAGGTGATTTTCGCCTATTTTGAGAGGAAATTGATTTCTGTAAATTTGGTATTTTTTTGTACTTTATAAAAAAATATTTCTGTAAATTATTTTGAAGCAATCACAAATGAAAATCTACAAAAAAAATTTTAATTACAGAATTACTATTGTCGAACATTTTAAAAAAACTTTTCTATAAAAATTTTGCAACCAAACATCCTCTTAAGGTGGACCTCAGTTATTGGGAACATTGAGTTCTGCTCACGGTGTGAAGGCTCGAACTCGAATCAATGAGTCCTCTAAGGCTCTAACCAAGTTCCACTCGATGTCAAAATAATAATAATACAGAATATTGAAATATTTAAGGGACCGATACGGGAAAACCCTACACGCTATACCCCATTGAACTGTAAATAATGTTAGAGGCACACCACCCACCACAACCCCAACCACACTCCCCCCCTCTTATCGCTACAGTAAACCGGGCCCCACATGAGATTTTAAATTTTCAAAATCTCATGTGAGGCCCGGTTTACTGTAGTGACAAGAGGGGGGAGTGTGGTTGGGATTATGGTGGGTGGTGTGACCTAACACCACTCTTGAACTGTAAGGACATGGAAGGCAAGAAGGACAATTGTCAGGCCCTAGACTGCAAAAAAGAAGCAAAACCGAAAATCAACAAAATGACGAGAGTACCCTTCAACGACCCCGCCCATAGCGAGGGCTCTTCTCGTAATTTACCATGACAGTTATGATTAGCACGTTATCCGATGACCATTATAAGCAATGGTGAGACGAGAGTCCCGAGACTCTCGCTCCATCTGTCGGCGATCGGCGTTTTTTTATTCACATACCCACTCTCTCTTTCTCTTTCTCCTTCTCTTTCTCTTTCTAGAGAGAGGAAACTCTTCCTCTCTCTCTCTCCTCTTTTTACTAGCTTTAAATACACCACAAGTCTCGGCGATTTCAATCCCCTTCATCAAGAAAGGGATCCAATGAGACCTCATCATCTAGGGTTTCGCGCTTCTTGAAGCTTCTTTCGGAGCCCGATTCCGGCGAGATCAATGGAATCGCCGGCGATCCGCCAGCGGATGACGCTCTCCGAACAGCTCTCCGTCCTCCACGCCTCCTCCAACCTCCGCGATCTCCTCAAATTCCGGGACGACGGTCGGAACCCTAGCCACCGCCGCAGCACCGGCACCGGCACCGTAACCCTAGCCGCCGTGCTCCAGGCCGAGAAGAACGCCGCCGCCGCCGCCTCCGCCGGCCGCACGCTCCTCGACGTCATCCGAGAGGAGGAGTCTGGATCCGACGACGGAGATCGGGCCCGGATCGGTCGCGCCGCCACGTGGACCGCCGGATCGGCGTCCACGCCGATATCGGAGCCGCTCGGCGCCGATCGGAGCGGATCGGGAACGATCAGGGTTTCGCTGATGACGTTAATGGAGGTTAGAGAAAGAGAGGAGGAGGATCAGGATGAGGAGAGGGGGACGGCGGCTGTGATGGCGGTGGCGGAGGTCGGCGGAGACGCTGGCGCGGCGGCCGCGGCGGAGGAGGAGGAAGGGATGCCTGTGGCGCACGTGTGCTGCGTGTGCATGGTACGGAGCAAAGGAGCGGCGTTCATCCCGTGTGGGCACACGTTCTGCAGGGTTTGCTCGCGGGAGCTGCTGGTGAGCCGGGGGAACTGCCCCCTCTGTAACGCTTCGATTCTCGAAGTCCTCGATATTTTCTGATAAAAATGTCCATCGAGTTCTCGGTAATTTCCTCAATTTAGTCTGATTTTACTGTAATAGTTGTGGGTAATTACAGTTTACAAATATTTTGAGGACAGATGCCACTGTTTGTAATTGACTAGTGACTGAATGCTGGCTTCTTTTTTTTAATATCAACTCCGTAAATATTCACGATACGTTGCTTACATAAATAGTTGTTCGGTAATTGTTATAAGGGTCCGTTTGTTTGGCGTTCGGAGATTTCAAGTTTGTTTTGCTTTTTTTTTTTTGGATATAGGGTGGATTTCAAGTTTTGGGATGTAAAAAGTGCTCTTTTTGAGTTTTGGGATTCCATAAACTTTGTTTGTTTCAAAATTAATTTTGGGATATTGAATCGCTAAATTATAAACAAATAATATATTTTTAGGATTTGTGAAATCCTCTCTTTTGTTTTGTCCTTTTTTTGGGATATAAGGTGGATTACAAGTTTTTTGGGTTTTAGAATTCCATAAACCATGTTTGTTTCACAATCAATTTTGGGATATTGAATCCCCAAATAATAAAAACTATTATATTTTAGAATTTGTGAAATTCTACGATTGAGAGAGGATGTAGGTTGGATATTGATGTATTAATGCTAATAATATAAGATTAATATATTATATATAATATTATAATAATATAATATTTAATATAATACATCTATTCCTCTATAATAATAGGAGGACCCAAGAATCACTGTTCATTCTATAGTAAATGCTGCAGTAAATTACTGTAGCATTATATATATAT
>BQKN01063472.1:0-16494 GCA_022839385.1 Asparagus kiusianus
GGCCGAGTTCCCCCAGGTGCGCTGGTTTCGTCGTTTTCCGGTGTTTCCGGTTCTCCGTCGTTCGGATTTGATTCGGTTTCTGGAATCGGCTCATTGACTTGATTCCAAATATGGCAGTTAATCCGTTTCTGAGTTCGAGTCCAGGATTGGTCTTGATTCGATCGTTATGTCACCGAGTTCGCTCTTGTTTAGACGACTCGGTGATTCCCCGAAACGTTGGTTCGATTCCACGTGCGAACGTGTTCTGTTGCTCATGTGCCTCGTTGCCTTGAACTTTCGTTGATTTGTTCGGGTCTTGATTCGATTGCCCGAATCCTCATTTGGCAGTATCTCCGCTTCGGTGTTTGAGTTCAAGTCCGTTTTGTTGTTGGACGACTCGTTAACTTTCCGAACCGTTGGTTTGGTCCCGCACGCGAACGTATTCCGTTGCTTGCGTGCCTCGTCGCCTCGTCGTTCGAATGTCCGTTGTTTTGTCGAATCATCATGCTGAGCTAAGCTAAGGGACCTATAGGCAATTTTATACGCCTACAGATACCCCCTCCAAAGTGTTTCAGTCTCGTTCTTTTATAGAAGAGTCTGGAATACTTTGGATGTGATCGTCCCAACCTTGAGTCGGTATAACGGGATCTTGGAATGGCTTCTGTTCTGGATTCCTTCAATTCCACCAGGTCATTCAGTGCTTTGTAGAACGCCTGTGAGGATTCCGGTGCTGCATTTATTGTCTGACCGTCGTCGGAATTTGAACTTGAAGTCGATTCCTAGTTTTCCGATCTTTAGCTTTTGTCGGTTGGTTCAACGTGCAACTTTCGTTCGATTGTCGGCGTCGAGTCTTCTTTTGAGACGCGTTGTCCGGCGTCGTGTTATTGAGTTATCCTTAAGAATATTTTTAGAAGAATATTCTCCAGGAACTTCTCAATAAAAATAGGGAATAGTTTATACTCGTATACCTTATTGGAGTATTTCCGTGCCCTAAAATGAGCTGAACCGGCTTGAAAATGAACAAAAAAAACAGTATTTGGGCTCAAAAATCTTTCCAAACCTTCCGAATATGTGAGAGAGGGATTAAATAGGTGAAGAACTGAACCGTAGATTGATCTGAAATCATTTCGATGCTTAATTCAACTCCAATTTGAATTCTGGTTCGAATTTAGCTCAAACAGGTTCGAAATTGGTCCAAACTGGTTCAATTTGACTCATTCTGGCTCAATCTGGTCCAATCTGGTCCATTCTGGCTTGGTCTGGTCCATTCTGGCTTGGTCAGGTCCAGCCAGGTTCAATCTGGCTCAATCTGGCTCAATCTGGCCCATTCAGACTCAATTCGGGCTCATTCTGACTCAGTCTGGTCCAATTTGGGCTTGGTCTGGTCCAGCCTGGTCTGGTCTGGTTCAACCAGATCTGGTTCAAGGCTATAAAAGAGGGATTTTTCTCTTTTTTCTTTTCTTTTCTTCCTCCTCTCTAGGGCCGGCCCCCCCCCCTTGTCCTCTTTTTGATTTTTCTCTTCCCTCGAGCGTCTTTTCTCCTTGAAACTTTGATAGTTGTCCTGGATCTAGGCTTCCTTTTGATCTTGGACTGAAAAATCCCTCAAGAATCCAATTTTTTAGAATTTCTTTCAGGCCCCTCGAGCGCGTGCTGAGAGTTTCCAAAAAGGTTTTATTTTTGTTGGATCTCGAGCCTTTCTTCAGGTAAATCTTCCACAATTATGATCTTTTTCATGCTCAATTTAATTTATGCATTTGTGGGATCATATATGAGGGTCGAGGGTGTGATTTGAAGCCTCGAGTTAATCTTTCAGGGGGGTAGATCTGAAAAAAAAAGTGATTTTTTTCTAGATCTGACATCTTTTAATTTATTTTGCAGCTCGTCATGCCGCGTTCTTCGAGAGGTCGTTCCCCTGCCATGTCAGCTGATGGCGCGCCACCCTCCTACGCCGGTGAGCTATTTTTGGCAATATTTGGAAATTTACAATTTAGTCCTTTTTTCTTAAAAATTTGTAAATTGGTCCTTTTTACCCCACGTTGTTCTCCTTGGCGAGGCAATCGGGAAGAGCCTTGATTCTCCTTGGTGAGGATCGACGCTTCAAAGATATGTTTTGCTTGGTCAAAACCATATCTCAAAATAAAGGGGGCGAATTGACGCTGCATTGCGCTTCATAAGGCAGGGATCCTCGATGCACCCTATCTTATGATTGCACAATGTGGCCAAATCGTCTCACCCTTTATAAGGCAATGACTCTATCTTAGCTATTTGTAAGATGAGTTCAATTTCTTTTTATAACCGAGACTAACCCGTGTTTAATTGTCTATTCTGCAGTGGGGTACCCTTCTGGATCGTTCTCAGCCCACGCAGTCTATGGGCGTCGTGGCGATCATTATTCGACCTCTGACAATCCTTCCCCTATTCCAGCTACTCCTCAGTTTGCTTCGGGCACGTCGACTGAGGTTGCCCAGGTGGTGAGGGAGGGTGGTTATCGAGCTATTCGCCAGCTGATCACAGATGCTCCTTTTGTGAAGGACGCCAGCTCTACCCAGCCTCTCCGGAAGAGCGATTTCCTATTTGGTGATTCTGTCGATGACCCAGAAGCCGTGTTCATTGACGCTGAGCAGTGGCTTCACAAGACCGGCGGTGGCTTCATATACTTGCCGGAAATTCCTCGACATCGCTCGTTGACTGAGCTCAGGTGTCAGGCCGTGACGCGCGAGATGTCGTGGCGTTTGACAGTGGATCATGAGAGCGTCCATTGTGGCTATATCACCCATCAGGCAGCTCCTGGTTCAAGCAGGAGTCACATCACCGGATTGCATCCCGGAGTGTTGGGACTGGATGCACCACCACGTAACGAGTTTCTCGCCACTGCTTCGACTTTGAGGAATCGCCTCGCTGCCCTAGGACGGGAGATGCCTGCGACTCGTCACAGGATTTATGGTTGGGTCCACTCTTCGGACAAGTCTTGGTGGAGTCGTATGACGACATACGTCTTGAGCCGCTGGGGCGAGGAGTTGCACGCTTGCGGTTTGTATACCGCCGTTCGTGCCACCATGTATGGCCTGCCTGTCAGTTTGAGACATTTCTGTGCTTTGTTCGAGTTATATAATCCAGACTCGAACACTTTTCTGACCCGTCAGGGGGAGTTGGGCTTGGCTCTTCATGAGATGCATAGGATTTCTGGCTTGACCATGGGGCAGATGTTATACCAGGAGTATTTCCCTTCCAGTCATGAGTTGAGTCAGCTGAAGGATCGCATGCCCGACCGTTACGAGACTCTATGGGATCTCACTTGCCATTACCATATCGCTTTGGCGCAGTCTGAGCCTTTAGCCAAGAGGACGAAGGCCTCTGTGAGTCTGAAGCAGTTCGCGAACTATTTGTTCAAGAACTTGGAGAGCAGCTCTGGCGAGGATATTTGTGAGTTGGCCCCACTCACTCCTTCAGAAGTGAACCATCTACTGAAGAAGATTGATGCTCATTCCTATACCACCAGCAGTCCTGAGGGTGGCTTTCCTGCGAAGACCAAGTTCAGATCTTTCTTATGGCATGCGACCACACCGATTCAGCCGATGACTCTTCTTGCCGGCTTTCTTGCTATCTGGTTGAAGAAGTGCGTGGTTCCATACCAGTCTGGGGACGCCTTGCCCTTGGAGGTACTTTTCCCAGCAGTTCAGCTCGCATACAAGAAGGAACTCTCACTTCTTCCGGTGATGGTGGCTAACATTCATCGAGGACTTCGACAGCTTTCCAGTGCGTTCACACGGAAGGAGACCGATTTGCCAGGTCAGATTCCCACGCTTAAGGTAGAGCTTCCGTACGCTTATTTGATGGCCTGGTTCGTCCTTCACCGTCCGGACATGATGTCGGTGCCGAACGCCACAGATCACTCTGTTCCCCTGCTGCAGTTGCTTGAAAATGGTAGGTGGGAAGGCCGCGGGTTTTCTGATGTCCGACAGCAGCTGCAGGTCCACAAGTGTTGGGCATTCTCCACTTGTTTTTCGCAGTTCTCCGGCCGATATGGCGAGTGCTTGACAGACGATGAGAGGCCGAGAGAGTATCGGACCCACTTAGACATTGGCTGCTTTAATTGGTTGGTGAACATCAGGCCCGGCTATCTGACTTTCCGGGTGAGGAATGAGTGCTTCATAGAGCCATATCTACCCTGCCGATTTGCTCGCCAGTTTGGCTACGATCAGCTTTACATCGGGAATCCTCGTCAGCAGCTTCGGACCCACAGTGGTTTGGTGGACGGTCTTCGTGCATGGTTGTGGACCGTGACTGGCTGTACCGGCGCTAAGTTCAGCCTCCCGAGTATTGATCGGCAGTTGAATCTCACCTTCTTGAGCTGCAAGTGGTTATTAGCAGCCAACAAGACTATCCCTGTGAAGCCGATTGCGGAGCTAGAGGCTGAGGAAGCTTCTCGGGTTGACTCGCGCAGGATTCGGGAGAAAGCTCGATCACAGAGGACACAGAATAAGACTCGCCGAATTGATGAAGATGGCCATAGGTTATTCCATTCCACAGACGAGGCTTCCGGCGGAGATCCCGAAGATTGTGATGACTCTTCTGAGCGAGGTTTACTATTCATCTTTTCCTTCTATTTTCTAGAAGTATTGAAACTGACTATAGTTCAATGTTTCAGGGACTACAGCTGATCATGATGAAGAGTTCTATCCTCCTCCTCGGGCGAGACCTTCGATCCCCACTGCTAGGCGGAAGAGGTTAGTCCGTAAGCTGCCTGCAGCTTCCCGAGCTTCCGATATGGACCTAGCTGGTGATGATCCTGCCAGTGATGGAGGTAACATTTATCCTGAGAACTATTCCTCTGGTTACTCAGCGCATTGACTTATACTTCTCCATCTCTATATAGGAGCGCGTGAGGAGCATGAGATGAGTCCTGATCCAATCCCCGTATCTCCCGATGAGTCTGATCCGCTACCCCCTGTAGAGAGGCCTACAGGGGTTGCTGACATTGGAGAGGAGGGCAATGTAGGACCCGATCCCGTGAATCAAGGTACATCTAACACTGACAACGTATTTCCTTAGATAATACACAAGTGAATTTATGTATCCTCTAACTGTCCTCTATTTCTTGCTCCTTCAGATAACTTGCAAGAGATGAATCTTGGAAATGAAGAGGCTAATGTACCCGTGAAAGGTAACTTACTTCCATTAATTGTAGTCTCTTCCCTTTTCTTTGGCACTGATATTTTTTTTATGTCAGATTTCTCCATTGATGACTTCGACGAGGGAAGCTTGTTTGCGGATACTCCTATGATGCGCTACATATACAGCTCTCCTCAGATCGATGACCAGTTACCTGGGGATATGTTTTCTGAGCCCGCCTTCGCTGAAAACCCTGAGGATGGTTCCTTGGAAGGTATGTGCTTCTTTCTGAGTTAATTATAGGACTAGCCAATCTTGACTAATGCAACTATAATGTAATGCCTCTGCGAATTCCGTTTTGAATCTGGCAGGAGCTTTTGTTGAGAAAGACCCTGTTGAGCCGGCTGTGAGACCAACTATACCAGTTGATGCACCTACAGCCGTTACACCTCCACTACCCCCAGCGGCTCAAGGAGAAGAAGGTATAAGTTAACTCATTGAAGAATGTTATTCCTTTTTCTTATCAAGACTTTTGACGGACTTCTCCCTCTTTTTTGTATAGGGCGTTCTTCTCGTCTTCATGTCTTAGTGAAGGAGTTGTTATCCGACGACGATCCCGACAAGATCGTTATCTGTCTAGAAGTTCGCTCCTTTTTCTCCTTTGTGAAGGCTATGATTGGCAAGCTTTTCCACAGCGGACTTTCCCTTCACCAGTTCAAACCTTTCCTTAATTCCAGAATCAATTTAATAAGGGAGGCAGGATACCTAGATTTGGCGAAGGCCATAGTTGACGATCTCGACTGTTTAGAGCGTGAGCTTCAGATGTTTCGTGAGCTTCGAGATGCCGGCGTTTCTTCCTTCATTGCTGCTGATCTAGATACTCGTTTACAGTCACTGCACGAGACTCAGCTTCTTGCCAATCTTGAGGTTCAGGTGCAGCGAGACCGAGTAGCTCGAGTTGAGACCGGCCTTGTTACCAGGTTATCTTCACTTGCCGAGCTCAATTCTTCTCTCACTTCCTGTGCGGCCGAGATAGATGAGCTCAAAAGAGCACTCCGTGAAAAGGAAGAGACTTTTGATGTTCTTCAGATGACGAAGGCACAGGACCAGCAGACCTGCACGGCTCTGTCCGATGAGTTAAAGTCTTTGAAGCAGAAGTTGGTCGAGACAGAGGAGACTGCTGCGAAGACTTCGACCGCCACTGAGGAGTCCATTAGAGTTGAGCTTAGTCAAGCTTATGATGATAAGCTGTCTATGTTCAGTCAGCAGATTTTTAGCCACGGGCTTGATGTCTGATTTTGTTTACTGAGTGATTTAACTTTTGACTCTTTTAGTGAATTTTCTTTTTATCTTTATTATGATTCGTCATTCCGTTTGAAATGATTGACCACAATACTCATAGGATTTTTGGCAAACCCTCAGCCATCAACGGGTTTGGTATGCCTTTACCGACTACCGTTTGAGTCGGGCTAGCATGCGATTTGTTTAAATCCGCTCGCATGTAACGTTGCGCTCAGAGATTGAATTCTCTGAGACTTCGTGCTATGATGTCGAATACATAGACTTCGCCATTGTTACGGGAATAGGCTACCCGGCGACACGTGTTAGGTGTTGGCTTTAGGATTTTTGGCTAACCCCCAGCCTTCAACGGACTTGATTAGCCTTTACCGACTACCGTTTGAGTCGGGCTAGCGTGCGGATTGTTTAGATCCGTTCCGCACGTGACGTTAAGCTAAAAGAGTCAACTCTTTTAGTGCTACGACATTGAATACGTAGACTTCGTCTTTCTCCTGTGAAAAGACTAAACAGCAACGTGTATGAGACGTTGACTTAGGATTTTTGGCAAATCCTCAGCCTTCAACGGATTTGATGTGCTCTTACCGACTACCGTTTGAGTCGGGCTTACATGCGGATTGTTTTAATCCGTTCCGCATGTGACGTTGCGCTAAAGGAATGAACTCCCTTAGACTTTGTGCTACAACTTTGAATATGTAGACTTTGCCATTGTCATGGGAATAGGCTACCCAGCAACGTGTGTTAGATGTTGGCTTATCCCTACTTAGGCTTTGGGACAAAGGACCCCAGAGTCAGGCTCAGGTGTCTTTTTTCTACGGATAAAGACCAAACCGGCGACGCGTGTTAGGCGCCGACGTATCCTTTCTTAGGATTCAGGATAAAATTCCCCATGCGTGTGAGGCATGGATTTCGGTGTTATTAATAACAACCTGCCACAATGTTGAATATGCGGACGGGTGTTCTTTTTAACGGTTAAGAACTAACCGGCCGCGTGTGTTAGGTGCGGACTTATCCTTACTTAGGTTTCAGGATAAAATACCCCAGAATCGAACTCTGGTGTCTTCTTCTGCGGAGAAAGACTAAACCGGCCGCGCGTGTTAGGCGCAGACTTATCCCTGCTTAGGTTTCGGGATAAACTACCTAGGATGAATCCTAAATTGGTAAACTTTGGAAAAAGAGTTGGTGTGGGGAAGGAAGGATTTTATATCCTATTCCCCAGGCAAGGAAGGAAGAATTTTATATTCTGTTCCTTGATTCTGGAAAGGAAGAATTTTATATTCTATTTCCAGTGCAAGAAGGAAACTAGAAGTGAGATCTCCACTCCGAGAATCTGAAAGATCTAGATAAACTTACCTTTTATAGGATTGGTTATCTGATCGAAAAAAGAATACTTCGTTTATCGAAGTGAAATTTCAACTTTGGTTATGGCCATGAGAAGGCTTAACCCAAGTGAAAAGGAAGGGAGTTCTTTCGTTTATCGAAAAGGGACTCCGAATTGAAAGCGGGCCCCTTGTTCATGGAAAGAATCAAGAGGGCCAGCAGAACCTTTTTGGTGGACTCACTGTCAATTGAAAGTGATCAGTGAGAGATTTTGATGGTGGAAAACAAATTCGGGTTATCCTCTATAATATTCTCCAAGGAACTTCCCGACAAATGAGCTGTCCTGAATGTACTAGGGGTAGTACTTTTTCAAGAACTTCCCATTTATTGGCATTAATTGCCTGATGCCCTCTAGAGAGATTAAGCGATAAGCACCGTTTGAATAGACTGTGTCTATTACAAACGGTCCTTCCTACTTAGGTTCGAATTTACCTTTCTTCTTAGAGGTGAGGATTATCGGTCGGCGCGCAGCGAGGACCAAGTCTCCTTCTTTGAAGCTTCTTTGGCGAACCCTTTTGTCGAAGGCTCTGGATATCCTTGCTTGATAGAACTCGATTTGTTGTTGAGCTTCCAGGCGCCTTTCGTCCAGCCTTTCGAGTTCTTCGAGACGCTTCTGATGTCGCTCTTCGGCTGTCATCTCCGTTGCGAGAGCGATCCGAAGGGAGGGAATTTGAATCTCCAGCGGCAGCACAGCTTCGCATCCGTAGACCAACGAATATGGAGTAGCTCCCGTAGGTGTGCGTATGGTAGTGCGATAAGCCCAGAGTGCTTCTCCGAGTTTATCGTCCCAATCTCGCTTGTTGGTCTTCACGAGTTTTGATAAGATCTTGATGATCGTCTTGTTGAAAGCCTCAGCTAATCCGTTAGCGGCAGGGTAATAAGGTGTTGACGAAACATCTTGGATCTTGAACTTGTCACAGAACCGGATGAAGGCGTTGCTTATGAATTGCGGACCGTTGTCATGAATGATCCTCCTCGGCACGCCATGTCGGTATATAACGTGATGCTTGATGAAGTTGATGACGTTGTTCGTCTTTACTTCTTTAAGCGGAATGGCTTCAGCCCACTTTGAAAAGTAGTCGGTGATAGCGAGAATAAATCGATCACCTTTGACTGAAGGAGGAAAGATGGGACCGACAATGTCCATACCCCATGTCTCGAATGGCCAGGACGTGGTTGACGTGTGTAACCGTTTCGGTGGTTGGTGCATATAATTTGCATGCACTTGACAAGCGTGACATTCTCGCGCGTATTCGATCGCGTCACGTACCATCGTTGGCCAATAATATCCCATCCTTCTGATTCGATCGTATAACTTGGGACCAGGCTGATGTGCACCACATTCTCCTTCGTGTGCTTCCTTAAGAACTTCTTTTGCTTCTTCGCTAGAAAGGCATCGGAGAAGCAAATCATCATATCCCCGACGATATAACGTACGGGTTTCGGTATTGTAAAAGAACCGTGGTGCTCTTCGGCGAATAGATTCTTTCTCTTTTACATCCTCTGGTAAAATGCCATATTGGACGTAGTCAATAATGGGAAAACGCCAATCTCGGGACTCAGGCCCGATTTGGGTTGAGTTCACCTCTTTGGCGTTTCCGTTTTCATCATCCTCTTCTTCAACCTCCATATCGTATATGGGTATGCAGAGTTGATGTGATCTTACTGTGATTAGCATTTCAGTTTCGGGCGGTTGAGCGAGTGATACTGCCAGTGCTGCCAGTGCATCTGCATAAGCGTTCTGGAGGCGCGGGATATACTCGATGTAGAATTCTTCAAAAGAATCTGCCATTCTGACGGCCTCCTGGTGGTACGGAATCAGATCTGGGTTCCTAACTTCATACTCTCCGCGAACCTGGTTAACTATCAATTGAGAGTCCCCAAAGGCTTCGAGATATTTGACCCCCAGCTCCTTGGCGAAACTGAGTCCGATAAGGAGCGCGTTGTACTCAGCCACGTTATTAGAGCATGGTCTAGTCAGCGAATACGCTCGAGGCATCACGTGCTTCCCTGGGGAAACTAAGACAACTCCAACTCCAGAAGTGACCTTAGGACATCCCGGGGTTACTGCTTTATTGACTGCTCTCGAAGCACCATCAAAATATAACTGCCATACTTGTTGGTGTGACGTGGTATTAACCTCGTGGGTTTCATCTGGCAAGTCATCGTATACTTCAACCGTATCTGTTGTCGGGCTTGCCGCCAAAAGATCACAAATCGCCTGTCCTTTGACCGACTTCTGCTGTTTGAAGTGCAGATCATACTGGGACAGAAGAAGGGCCCACTTTGCCAACCGCCAATTCATCGAACCTGGTTGAGTCATGAATACCCGTACCGGATTAACATTAGCGATGACGTAAATCGTCTGGCCAACTAAGTAATGTCGCATCTTCTGCACCGCAAACACCAATGCAAGACATTCTTTCTCGATCATCGGGTATCGAGACTCGGCGCCTATCAAGGTCCGACTTAGATAATAGACTGCCTGTTCGTGACCATTATCATCGTCTTGTGCTAATAAAGCACTTATCGAATGGTTCATCGCCTTGATATAAATCAAGAACGGTTTACCTGATTTTGGTGCAACAAGAACAGGTGGATTCATCAGATATGCCTTGATATCTTCGAATGCCTTCTGGCAAGCATCGTCCCAAATAAACGATGCGCCTTTCTTGTTTAGCTTCGAAAATGGTTGGCACTTCCCAGAAAGATTTGAAATGAATCTCCGGATATACGCCAAACGCCCTTGCAATCCTCTGAGTTCCCTTAGATTCTTCGGGGGTTGCAATTCATTTATCGCCTTTACCTTGTCTGGGTCGATATGTATACCCTTGGTGGTAACGACGAATCCAAGGAATTTTCCGCTGGACATTCCGAGGAAGGACTTTGTGGGATTCATCTTCAATTGATGACTCCGCATGAGATCAAACATTGTTCTCAAGTCCTTGATGTGATCTTCTTTGTTGCGGCTTTTTACCACTAGATCATCAACGTAGCATTCAACCGTTTTCCGGAGGTGTTTCTGGAAAATTTTGGTCATCGCTCGTTGGTATGTGGCACCTGCATTCTTCAGACCGAAAGGCATCACTGTGTAGCAGAAGATACCGAGGGGTGTTCTAAATGCCGTATGCTTCTCGTCATCCGGGTGCATCTTGATTTGATTATACCCTAAAAAACCGTCCATGAAGGACATTCTCTCGAATCCGCATGTATTGTCGATAATGACATCCGTGATCGGGAGGGGGAAATCGTCTTTTGGGCACGCTTCATTCAGGTTCCTGAAGTCTATGCAAATCCTGATTTTCCCATTCTTCTTCATGACGGGAACGATGTTGGCTAACCAGTCTGGATGTTGTTCCTCCCGAATAAATCCTGAGTCGATCAACTTTTTAACTTCAGCCTCGATGGCTTCCATAATCTGCGGACGAAACCGTCTTTGCTGTTGTTTGACAGGTTTGGCGTCCGGTTTAATGTCGAGGCGGTGCACCGCCACATTGGGGTCAAGTCCTGGCATGTCTTCGTAATTCCAGGCAAAGACATCAATGTACTCTCTGATGAGGGCAATTAGTTCCTCCTTCTCATCTGGGGGAAGACTGCCGCTAATGAATATAGGCTTTGGATTAACTTCATCACCCATATTAATTTGGACTACTTCGTCTTCGGTAGGTGGTTCTCTCTGTTCGAACCTGTCACCGTATTGCATGCTTAAGTGATGGATCCATGGGTCCTCCCATGTTGGCATTTGATCATCATCTTCCAACGTGGCTGGATCGGCTGAGGTCATGTTAGACATTAAAGTCTTAAACATTTCTCCTAAGCTTGAGTCGGAGTCCCATCCTGAGGCTTCTGCTAGGTATCCCTCCTTGGCTTTGTTTGCAATTTGATCGATGATTTGCCAACCACATTCGTCATCTGACGAAACGTAGCCTAAGCCCCTCTTGTGACGATAATAGCCCTCCGGTTTGCCCTTTGGTACATATGCCGCTTTGACTGGGACACGGGAACCTCGATCGAAGTATAGACCTTCTCCGAGTGTGAAATCATATCCTTGTCTTTCCATGAGCTTGCGCGCTTCTGGACTGTACTTAGACAAATGTAAACCAGATTTGTCACCATCTTCATCCTCTCTTAGGAAATGATCTGGCACCGGAAGATTTTCTCCTTTACCGAAGATCACTTCTTTTTGTCCCCCTATTTTGGCGGGAATAATTTGAGTTGTTCCGAAAGAGTGTTGGAGACGCTTCTTCGTTACATACGACGATCGGAGCGGCATACATAATTCGGGATTATCGTATAATCCCTTTATCACATCATCAAAAGACAAGGAGTACTCTAAACCATTATTTATTTCAGGTTCAGCAAGTTGCCAGTTACAACCGCCATCTGACGACTGTTCGTCGTCGAGATTGATTACAAAGGGTACAATGTCATTAAAAACAAAACCATCATTGTAAACGAATCCGGCTTCGGAATCAGCTTCTTCTCCGCTGTCCGTGCCTTGGATCGATGGTTCCGTGTCGGATTCATTACCATAAAGGAGAGAATCTGTGAAATAATTCTCATACCCTTTGAATGGTTGCTTATCCGCGACCACCGTCCTAACTCTTCCATCAGTGTCGACATATTTCAAACACTGATGTAGAGTGGAGGGGACTATAACGTTACTATGGATCCAAGGCCGACCCAATAGTAAGTTATAGGATGTCTCAGCATCAATCACGTAGCACGTGACTTCCGTCTTTAAATCGCCCATTTGGCACTTTATCCGGATCTTACCCAAAGGCCTTGACCCGCTGGTATTGAATCCGTAAATAACCGTGCCTGTTGACGCCAACTTGCTGATTGGGATGCCCAGGCTGTGCATTAGGCGAAGCGGCATAATACTCACAGCGGAACCCGGATCTACTTGGATCCGGTTGACTTCGCTGGAACCAATGTAGCCAACAAAGTACAAGGGTCGATCATGATTTGAATTCTTCGTCTGCATATCCTCTTTGGTGAAGGTGATGCAGGAAATGTTTTTAGCTGCCACATTGCACTGTTGGGCTAACATATCCAGTTCTTCAGGAACTGGCTTGACCCTTATGAGGAACACTTCTGAATCTGCCAAGGCTTCCTGCAAGGCTTCTTTAGTCTCCTTGGATAACCGCAGCAGCTCATACAGTGTTATCCTTGCTGGAATGTTGGCTAGCTGAGCCATAATGTCGAAGGCGCGAGGGTTTTTTGAACTCTCCGGTTTGTCTTTTCCAATCGGACGACTGAAACGAGACTGCTTCGGATTCTGTACCTCCTCGGGCCTCTTTTCTTTCTGTTTGTCAACCGGCTGTCGTCGTGCCTCTTCAACCGGTTTGGGCACTGCAATCACTCCCAGCTCTGTGAGAGTCTTGGCCGGTCCCTGTTTTGTCACCCCCTGCTCGGCTAACTGATCACCGGGCGACGGGTAGTTGAAGTGGTACTGATTCCCACTTCGGGTCGCAAAGACTTCCTGTTCCTCGTCGGAGAGTGGAAAAGCGGTGATCCTTTCATCATCTTCACCCGGGATAGCAGAAACTCCACAACACGACTTGCCCTTCCCTTTGGATTTCTTCTTGGATGATGATCCGGTCCATTGTTCATCTCCAATCAGGTCGGGGTGAACCCAGAGGATTTCGCCGTTCGGGGCCGTGTGTGGCACGAGTCCCTTTTGGCGCTGTCCGTGCGGATCGTCGTTCACCGTCTTCATCCCGACTTTGGTGACGCGCTTAGGCTCGAACCAATCTGTAGGCACCGATCCAAAACTGATGGATACCGCGTTCGCTCCCACATTTTTGGCCGGTTTCGGAGTTATGACTCCTACATCGATCAAGGCCTGGATCTTGTCCTTGAGGTGGTAGCAGGACTTCGTAGGGTGGTGAACCGCTCTGTGATACGCGCAGTACCTCGGGTCCGTCACCTTGGTGGCCCCTTCATGATCCACAATCGCAGGCAGCTGGATTTTGTTGTTCTCCAACAGATATTTGAAGATGCCGGGAACTTCATCATCTTTGAAGGAGTAGACTTTGGGAAACCTCGGCTCCGAAGACTTTTGCTTCTGAGGCCGTTGCTGCCAATGGGGCTGCGATTGCTGTGGAGCTCCCTGCTGCTGCTGCTGCTGTTGCTGAGGTTGTAATTGAAAGGTTTGGTTAGCATCAACAGCGTTAACCTGAGCTTTACCTTTTCCCTTCTGATTGAAGTTCTGCTTTGGAGGATTTGTAGCCGGTTGGCCTCTCTCCGCCTTCTTCCTCCTGAGGAACCGCTCAGCTTGCTCGCCTCGGACCTTCAAGTCCTTCCACATCTTGGATGGAGCTGTGCCCATTGCTTCCAAGACATCCAGCGAGAGGTTATTGTGGCAGGTCTGAAGGATGAACTCCTCGCTGATAGGGTCCCGACAATTCATCGTTTTATTCCGGAACCTTTTGACGAAGACCTCGACTAATTCTCCGTCTTTCTGCTTTTCATCAAGCAACGATCCGATTGAGATTTCGGTGTCGTCGTCGAAGAAATTCACGAGAAATTTCGTCTCCATGTCATCCCAGCTGTTTATGCTTCCTGGCTTGAGGCGACGATACCAATCGAAGGCAGCTCCGCGAAGAGTGCCGACGAATGACCGTACCATCAGAGGCTCGTTACCCGAGATGACTCCCAAGTGCGATTTGAAATAAATCAAATGCTGAGTTGGTGAACCCATCCCATTAAACGGCGTGAAGTTAATTAGACTAAACTTTGCCGGATATGGGATCGATTCCCACTCTCTTGGGTAAGGACAGGGAATGCCCGTCTTTTTAGTCTCTTGAGCAGAGATCAATGTATTGATTTTGCTTTCGAGGTTCTTAATTTTCAGGCTTTCACCTGCGTCTTCGCTAGCATTATCATTACCACCCCCTGGATTAATGGGAGGGTTATTGACGTTGCGAGCTTCATTTGTACCCTCATCTTCCAGGTTGTTCTGGTTGGGCTGACTTGGTTCCCCTTGTTGGTTCCTCAATGCTTGAAGCTGTTGGTCATGCATTTCTCTCATGTTCTGCATGGCCATTTGCATTTCGAACCGAAAAGTCTCCTGTTGTTTGGCCATAGCATCTTCAAGCATCTTGGCCACTTGCTCCGCGTTTATCATAAACGCTTCGCGGGGTTGTCCTTCACTGGACACAGTATTGTCAGACGCAACGGCTGAGCCAGCGTCTGATTCTTCATCTTCTGAAGGTACTCTTGTTCGGACTCTACCATACGTCGCACGAATGATAGCTCCGGATTGAAGACGAGTTACACGTCGGGTTATTTCTGGAACCGCCTCGGTGTTGTCCTGAGCCATTGTTCCTGTGCTGGTCATGTTGGCGGTGACCCTTGAATGTTCACCGTCCTTGACCCTTGTTCTTCGTTGGAAACGCCTGTGTCTTGGCCTTGGCGCTCCAGTGCTAAGTCTTTCAAACACCGATACTCTTTCGGGGACTGCCTTAACACAATTGCATTCAGACAGTACCGCCCGAATGAGATTTGAACAAGGACATTGATTCCCGAACCTTCGAGGGCTCCTCTTTCTAGATTTGTTCGTACCCCCGGCACGATAGTACAGCTCATCTGTTTGGAGGTCGGAGCAACCTATCGTGTGTTGGCACGATCTCTCAGGTATAACGTTGTCGTCATCAGATGACAACGTTTCCTTCTGAGGAACAATTGTCTTCTTCGGACCCTCCAGAGTCACACGCCTCGAAACACGCCTTTGTGGGTGTGAATCTTCGGCGGGCTCTCGCACTTCTATGCGCAAAGTTGTGCGCTTGGGCGCCGCGGTTTGCTCCAAGTGTTGAGGGTTGCGGCGACCTCCAGGATGCTGTATTGGTTGGGACTTCTTCACTGGCCCCAAGCGTTCCTGAACTGGAGCTTTACCTCGTTCCTTCGGAAGTGGACCGAGGCGCTCTAAAACTGATCTTTTCTTCTGGGATGGTCCTGCGGGATCTCCCAGGGTAGCTGCGGCAATCACCGGCTGTTTGGATTGACTTGCCGGAGTTCTAACTTTCGGAGGCTGCGAGTTTTGCTCCTTAGCCTGAACCGCTTCAGACTTTGGCCTCCAAACCTTGCGAGTAGGTGGCGGCTTTTTGACCACCTCCTTCTGCAGCTTGCGACGGGCTTCCTCAGCTTTGGCCCGTGCTTGCGCGGACAACGCGCGGCGCTTGCGGATGCGCTCCTCCAGCGTTGAGCGATTCCGTTTGACACGGACCCACTCCATTGTCGATGGTTTGGAGGAACCACCCTGCATTTGCTGTTGAGGCTGTTTGCCTCGTTTGTTCTTCAGATCCGTATGATAGCGGACCCCGTCAACGGACTCCATGGCCTTGGCGAATTGCTTCGCGAGGCGTTGACGCTGCCTCTGGCGGGCTCTCTTGGAGAGAGTCACCACGCCTTCAATGGCGGATTTGACCTTCTTTGAGGTCGGTAGGGCCTCACCTAACGCAGCTTCGGCGTCGATTGGGGTGAGGTCGTCGTTGGTGGCTTCAGCTTCATCACACCAACGGACTTTTCTCCTGGAGGAGAACTTCTGGAACTTCTTGGACTTGGGGGAGGAGGCAGATCCGGATGAGGACACGTACTCCTCGTACTTCTGCTGGTCGAATTCATACTCGACCTCCTCCACGACCGGGATCGAGATCCGCGGCTGCGACACTCCAGCTTCGGCAGCGAAGCTGGTGGCTCCCACTGTGGTCGCCAGATTGTTCG
>BQKN01063473.1:0-23839 GCA_022839385.1 Asparagus kiusianus
GCTAAAGGAATGAACTCCCTTAGACTTTGTGCTACAACTTTGAATATGTAGAATTTGCCATTGTTATGGGAGTAGGCTACCCAGCAACGTGTTTTAGACGTTGGCTTATCCCTACTTAGGCTTTGGGATAAAGATCCCCAGAATCAGGCTCTGGTATCCTTTTTTTACGGATAAAGATCAAACCGGCGACGCGTGTTAGGCGTCGACATATCCTTTCTTAGGATTCAGGATAAAATTCCCCATGCGTGTGAGGCATGGATTTCGGTGTTATTAATAACAACCTGCCACAATGTTGAATATGCGGACGGGTGTTCTTTTTAATGGTTAAGAACTAACCGGCGACGCGTGTTAGGCGTCGACTAATCCTTACTTAGGTTTCAGGATAAAATACCCCAGAATCGAACTCTGGTGTCTTCTTCTACGGAGAAAGACTAAACCGGTGACGCGTGTTAGGCGTCGACATATCCCTGCTTAGGATTCGGGATAAACTTCGTAGGATGAATCCTAATTTTATAAATTTTGGAAAAGGAGTTGGTGTGGGAAGGAAGAATTTTATATTCTATTCCCTGAACAAGGAAGGAAGAATTTTATATTCTATTCCTTGTTTCTGGAAAGGAAGAATTTTATATTCTATTTCCAGTGCAAGAAGAAAACTAGAAGTGGGATCTCCACTCCGAGAATCCGGAAGATCTAGATAAGCTTACCTTTCATAGGATTGGTTATCTGATCAAAAGAAGAGTTCTTCGTTTATCGAAGTGAAATTTCAGCTTCGGTTATAACCATGAAAGGGTTGAACCAAAGAGAAAAGAAAGAGAGTTCTTTCGTTTATCGAAAGGGGACTCTGAATTGAGAATGGACCTTTTTGGTGGACTCACTGTCAATTGAAATTGATCAGTGAGGGATTTTGGTGGTGTGAACTTGGGTTATCCTTTGGAATATTAAGTGTAATATTCTTCAAGGAATTTCCCGATAAATAGGTTGTCTTGAACGTACTAGGGATAGTACTTTTTCAAAAACTTCTCATTTATTGGCATTAATTGCCTGATGCCCTCTAAAGAAATTAAGCGGTAAGCGCAGTTTGAATAGACTGTGTCTATTACAAACGGTCCTTCCCACTTAGGTTCGAATTTACCTTTCTTCTTAGAGGTGAGGATTATTGGTCGGCGAGCCGCGAGGACCAGATCTCCTTCCTTGAAGCTTCTTTGGCGAACCCTTTTGTCAAAAGCCCTGGATATCCTAGCCTGGTAGAACTCGATGTGTTGTTGAGCTTCCAAACGCTTTTCGTCCAGCCTTTCGAGTTCCTCAAGACGTTTTTGATGCTGCTCTTCGGTCGTCATCTCAGTTGCGAGAGCGATCCGAAGGGAGGGGATTTGAATCTCTAATGGTAGCACAGCTTCACATCCGTACACCAGAGAATATGGAGTGGCTCCCGTAGGTGTACGTATGGTGGTGCGATAAGCCCAGAGCGCTTCGCCGAGTTTATCATCCCAATCTCGCTTATTGGTCTTCACAAGCTTTGACAGGATCTTGATGATCGTCTTGTTGAAAGCCTCAGCTAATCCGTTCGCAGCGGGATAATAAGCTGTTGACGAAACATCTTGAATCTTGAACTTGTCACAGAACCTGATGAAGGCGTTGCTTATGAATTGTGGACCATTGTCATGAATGATCCGCCTCGGCACGCCGTGTCGGTATATGACATGAAACTTGATGAAGTTGATGACATTGTTCGTCTTCACTTCCTTAAGCGGAATGGCTTCAGCCCACTTTGAAAAGTAGTCGGTGATAGCGAGAATAAATCGATCACCTTTGACTGAAGGAGGAAAGATAGGACCGACAATATCCATACCCCATGTCTCGAATGGCCAAGACGTGGTTGATGTGTGTAATCGCTCCGGAGGTTGGTGCATATAATTTGCATGCACTTGACAAGCATGACATTCTCGGGCGTACTCGATCGCGTCACGAACCATTGTTGGCCAGAAATATCCCATTCTTCTGATTCGATCATACAGCTTGGGACCAGGCTGATGCGCACCGCATTCCCCTTCATGTGCTTCCTTAAGAACTTCTTTTGCTTCTTTGTTCGAAAGGCATCGGAGAAGCAAATCATCATACCCCCGGCGATATAGCGTACGGGTCTCGGTATTGTAAAAGAACCGCGGAGCTCTTCGGCGAATAGATTCTTTTTCTTTTGCGTCCTCGGGTAAAATACCGTATTGAACGTAATCAATAATGGGAAAACGCCAATCTTGGGACTCAGACCCGATTTGGGTTGAGTTCACCTCTTTGGTGTTCTCGTTTTTATCATCCTCCTCTTCAACCTCCATATCGTATATGGGTATGCAGAGTTGGTGTGATCTTACTGTGACTAGCAGTTCAGTTTCAGGCGGTTGCGCGAGTGATACTGCTAGGGCTGCCAATGCATCCGCATAAGCGTTCTGGAGACGCGGGATATATTTGATATAGAACTCTTCAAAAGAATCTGCCATTCTGACGGCCTCCTGGTGGTACGGAATCAGGTCTGGGTTCCTGACCTCATACTCTCCACGAACTTGGTTGACGATCAATTGAGAATCTCCAAAGGCTTCGAGATACTCTACCCCCAACTCCTTGGCGAAACTGAGTCCAATGATGAGCGCATTGTACTCGGCTACGTTATTGGAACATGGATTCGTCAGTGAATAAGCTCGAGGCATCACGTGTTTCCCTGGGGAAACCAAGACCACTCCGACTCCGGAGGTGACTTTAGGACATCCAGGGGTTACTGCCTTATTAACTGCTCTCGAAGCACCATCAAAGTATAATTGCCATACTTGTTGGTGCGACGTGGTGTTAACCTCGTGGGTTTTGTCTGGCAAGTCATCATACACTTCAACCGTATCTGTTGTCGGACTTGCCGCCAGAAGATCACAAATTGCTTGTCCTTTGACTGACTTCTGCTGTTTGAAGTGCAAATCATATTGGGACAAGAGAAGGGCCCACTTTGCTAACCGCCAATTCATTGAACCTGGTTGAGTCATGAATACCCGTACCGGATTAACATTAGCGATGACGTAAATCGTCTGGCCAACCAAGTAATGTCGCATCTTCTGTACCGCGAACACTAATGCGAGACATTCTTTCTCGATCATCGGGTATCGAGACTCGGCGCCTATCAAGGTCCGACTTAGATAATAGACTGCCTGTTCGTGACCATTATCATCGTCTTGTGCTAACAAAGCACTGACCGAATGGTTCATCGCCTTAATGTAGATCAAGAACGGTTTACCTGATTTTGGTGCGACAAGAACAGGAGGATTTATCAGATATGCTTTGATATCTTCAAATGCTTTTTGGCAAGCGTCATCCCAAATAAATGATACGCCCATCTTGTTTAGCTTAGAAAATGGTTGGCACTTCCCGAAAAGATTCGAGATGAACCGCCTGATGTAAGCTAAACGCCCTTGCAATCCTCTGAGTTCTCTTAGATTCCTCGGGGGTTGCAATTCATTTATCGCTTTTACCTTGTCTGGGTCAATGTGTATACCTTTAGTGGTGACGACGAATCCAAGGAATTTTCCGCTGGACATTCCGAGAAAGGATTTTGTGGGATTCATCTTTAATTGATGACTCCGCATGAGATCAAACATCGTTCTCAAGTCTTTGACGTGATCTTCTTTGTTGCGGCTTTTTACCACCAAATCATCAACGTAGCATTCAACAGTTTTCCTGAGGTGCTTCTGGAAAATCTTAGTCATCGCTCGTTGGTATGTGGCACCCGCATTCTTCAGACCGAAAGGCATCACCGTATAACAGAAGATACCGAGGGGCGTTCTGAATGCTCTATGTTTCTCGTCGTCCGGGTGCATCTTGATTTGATTATAACCCGAAAAGCTGTCCATGAAGGACATTCTTTCGAATCCACATGTATTGTCAATAATGACATCCGTGATTGGGAGAGGGAAATCGTCTTTCGGGCACGCTTCATTCAGGTTCCTGAAGTCGATGCAAATCCTGATCTTGCCATTTTTCTTCATGACGGGAACGATGTTGGCTAACCAGTCTGGATGTTGTTCCTCTCGGATGAATCCTGAGTCGATCAACTTCTTAACCTCAGCCTCGATGGCTTCCATGATCTGTGGACGAAACCGTCTTTGCTGTTGCTTGACAGGTTTGACATCCGGCTTGATGTTGAGGCGGTGCATTGCCACATTGGGGTCAAGTCCTGGCATGTCTTCATAGTTCCAGGCAAAGACATCAATGTACTCTCTGATCAAGGTAATTAACTCTTCCTTCTCATCTGAGGGGAGACTACCACTGATGAATATAGGCTTTGGATTGGCTTCATCGCCCATATTAATTTGGACTACTTCGTCTTCGGTGGGTGGCTCTCTTTGCTCGAACCTATCACCATACTGCATGTTTAAGTGATGAACCCATGGGTCCTCCTACGTTGGCATTTGATCATCATCTTCCATCGTAGATGGATCCGCTGTGGTCATGTTTGACATCAAGGTCTTGAACATTTCTCCCAAACTCGTGTCGGAATCCTCAGCTGAAGAATCTGGCAAATACCCATCCTTAGCTTTGTTAGCAATATGATCAATGATTTGCCAGCCACATTCGTCTTCCGATGAGACATAGCCTAGGCCTCTCTTGTGATGGTAATAATTATCTGGTTTCCCCTTTGGTACATACGCCGCTTTGACTGGGACACGAGAACCTCGATCGAAGTATAAACCCTCTCCGAGTGTGAAGTCGTACCCTTGTTTTTCCATGAGCACACGCGCTTCCGGACTATACTTAGATAAGTGCAGACCAGATTTGTTGTCATCTTCATCTTCTCTTAGGAAATGATCTGGCACCGGAAGATTTTCTCCTTTACCGTATATCACTGCCTTTTGTCCCCCTATTTTGGCAGGGATAATCTGAGTTGTTCCGAAGGAATGCTGGAGGCGTTTCTTCGTTACATAAGATGATCGGAGCGGCATACATAAATTGGGATTATCGTACAATCCCTTTATCGCATCATCAAGAGACAAGGAATACTCTAAATCATGATTTATTTCAATATCGGTAAGTTGCCAGTTACAACCGCCATCTGACGACTGTTCGTCGTCGAGATTGATTACAAAGGGTACAATGTCATTTAGAACAAAACCACCATTGTAATCGAATCCGGCCTCGGAATCAGCTTCTTCTCCGCTGTCCGTGCCCTGGATCGATGGTTCCGTATCGGATTCATTACCATAAAGGAGAGAATCTGTAAAGTAATTCTCATACCCTTTAAATGGTTGCTTATCCGCGACCACCGTCCTGACCCTTCCATCAGTGTCGACATATTTCAGATACTGATGTAAGGTGGAGGGAACTATAACATTACTATGGATCCAAGGCCAACCCAATAGTAAGTTATAGGATGTCTCAGCATCAATCACGTAGCACGTGACCTCCGTTTTCAGATCGCCCATCTGGCACTTTATCCGGATTTTCCCCAAAGGTCTTGACCCGCTGGTGTTGAATCCGTAAATGACTGTGCCCGTAGATGCCAACTTGCTGACTGGAATGCCAAGGCTGTGCATTAGGCGAAGTGGCATAATACTCACAGCGGAACCCGGATCCACTTGGATTCGGTTGACCTCGCTGGAGCCAATGTACCCGACGAAGTACAAGGGCCGATCATGATTTGAATTCTTCGTCTGCATGTCCTCTTTGGTGAAGGTGATGCAGGGAAGATTCTTGGCCGCCACATTACACTGTTGGGCTAACATTCCCAGTTCTTCGGGAGCCGGTTTGATCCTGGTGAGGAATGCCTCCGAATCGGCCAAGGCTTCTTGCAAGGCTTCTCTAGTTTCCTTGGACAATCGAAGCAACTCGTACAGCGTTATCCGCGCTGGAATATTGGCTAGCTGAGCCATGATGTCGAAGGCACGCGGATTTTGGACGACTGAAACGAGACTGTTTCGGATTCTGGACCTCCTCGGGCCCCTTTTCTTTCTGTTTGTCAACCGGCTGTCGTCGAGCATCTTCAACCGGTTTAGGAACTGTAATCACCCCCAGTTCTGTGAGAGTCTTGGCTGGTCCCCGTTTTGTCACCCCCTGTTCAGCTATTTGATTCCCAGGAGATGGATATTTGAAATGGTATTCGTTTCCACTCCGAGTCGCAAAGACCTCCTGTTCCTCGTCGGAAAACGGAAAAGCGGTGATCCTTTCATCGTCTTCACCCGGGATGGCAGAAACTCCGTAACAAGACTTGCCTTTCCCTTTGGACTTCTTCTTGGATGACGATCCGTCCCATTGTTCATCTTCAATCAGGTCGGGGTGCACCCAGAGAATTTTACCGTTTGGGGCTGTGTGAGGCACAAGTCCCTTTTGGCGTTGTCCGTGCGGGTCGTCATTCACCATCTTCATTCCGACTTTGGTGACACGCTTCGGCTCAAACCAAGCTGTAGGTACTGATCCAAAACTAATCGACACCGCGTTTGCTCCCACATTCTTAGCTGGTTTCGGAGTTATGACTCCTACATCGATCAACGCTTGGATCTTGTCCTTGAGGTGATAGCAAGACTTCGTTGGGTGGTGGACCGCTCTGTGGTACGCGCAGTACTTCGGGTCTGTCACCTTAGTGGCTCCTTCATGATCCACGATCGCTGGCAGCTGGATTTTGTTGTTTTCCAACAAATATTTGAAGATGCCGGGAACTTCATCATCCTTGAAGGAGTATACTTTGGGAAACCTCGGCTCCGAAGACTTTTGCTTCTGAGACCGTTGCTGCCAATGCGGTTGCGATTGTTGTGGCGCCCGCTGCTGCTGCTGTTGCTGAGGTTGCAATTGAAATGTCTGGTTAGCATCAACAGCATTAACATGAGCTTTACCTTTCCCTTTCTGGTTGAAGTTCTGCTTCGGAGGATTAGTAGCCGGTTGGCCTCTCTCCACCTTCTTTCTCCTAAGGAAACGCTCAGCTTGTTCTCCTCGGACTTTCAAATCCTTCCAGGTCTTGGATGGTGCGGTGCCCATTGCTTCCAACACATCCAGCGAAAGGTTGTTATGGCAGGTTTGGAGGATGAATTCCTCAGTGATTGGGTCCCGGCAATTCATCGCCTTGTTCCGGAACCTTTTGACGAAGGTGTCGACCAACTCCCCGTCTTTTTGCTTCTTATCGAGCAACGATCCGATAGAGATCTCGGTATCATCGTTGAAGAAATTCGCGAGGAACTTGGTCTTCATGTCGTCCCAGCTGTTTATGCTTCCTGGCTTGAGGCGACGATACCAATCGAAGGCGGCTCCGCGAAGAGTGCCAACGAATGACCGCACCATCAGAGGCTCATTACCAGAGATGACTCCTAAGTGCGATTTGAAGTAAATCAAATGCTGAGTAGGGGAACCCATCCCATTAAACGGTGTGAAGTTAATTAGACTGAACTTCGCCGGATATGGGATTGATTCCCACTCTCTTGGGTATGGACAAGGAATGCCCGTCTTTTTCGTCTCTTGAGCAGAGATCAATGTGTTGATCTTGCTCTTGAGATTTTTAATTTTTAGGCTTTCGCCTGCGTCTTCGCTAGCATTATCGTTACCACCCCCTGGGTTGATGGGAGGGTTGTTAACATTGCGAACCTCATTTGTGTCCTCATCTTCCAGGTTGTTCTGGTTGGGACGACTTGGTTCGCCTTGTTGGTTCCTCAATGCTTGAAGCTGTTGGTCATGCATCTCTCTCATGTTCTGCATAGCCATTTGCATTTCGAACCTAAAGGTCTCCTGTTGTTTGGCCATGGCATCTTCAAGCATCTTGGCCACTTGCTCCGCGCTTATCATAAACGCCTCGCGGGGTTGTCCTTCACTGGACACTGTATTATCAGACGCAACTGCTGAGCTGGCATCTGATTCTTCATCTCCCGAAGGTACTCTTGTTTGGACTCTACCATACGTCGCGCGAATGATAGCCCCGGATTGTAGACGAGTTACACGTCGGGGTATTTCTGGAACCGCCTCGGGGTTATCCTTAGCCGATGTTCCTGTGCTTGTCATATTTGCGGTGACCCTTGAATGCTCACCATCTTCGACCATCTTCCTTCTTCGTTGGAAACGTCTATGCCTTGGTTTTGGCGTTCCATTGCTGAGTCTTTCGAACACAGAGACTCTTTCGGGGACTGTCTTAACACAGTTGCATTCCGACAGTACCGCCCGAATGAGCTTTGAGCAGGGACATTGTGTTTTGAGCCTTCGAGGGCTCCTCTTTCTGGATTTATTCGTACCCCCGACACGATAGTACAGCTCGTCCGTTTGAAGATCGGAGCAACCTATCGTGTGTTGGCACGATCTCTCAGGTATAACGTTGTCGTCATCAGATGACAATGTTTCCTTCTGAGGATGAATTGTCTTCTTCGGACCATCCAGAGTCACACACATTGAAACGCGCCTTTGTGGGCGTGAATCTTCAGCGGGCTCTTGCACTTCGATGCGCAAAGTTGTGCGCTTGGATGCCACAATTTTCTCCAAGTGTTGAGGGTTGCAGCGACCCCCAGCATGTTGCATTGGTTAGGACTTCTTCATTGGCCCCAAGCGTTCCTGTACTGGAGCTTTACCTCGTTCCTTCGGAAGAGGGCCGAGGCGCTCCAAAACAGACTTTCTCTTCTGGGATGGTCCTGCGGGATCTCCCTGAGCAGTTGCAGAAATTACCGGCTGTTTGGATTGATTTGCCGGGTGTTGAATCTTCGGAGGCTGCGGTTGTCGCTCCTTGGTCTGAATCGTTGCTTCAGACTTTGGCCTCCAAACCTTGCGAGTTGGTGGCGGCTTTTTGACCACCTCCTTCTGCAGCTTCCGACGGGCTTCTTCAGCTTTGGCCCGTGCTTGCGCCGATAACGCACGCCGTTTGCGGATGCGCTCCTCCCATGTCGAGCGATTCCGTTTGACACGGACCCACTCCATTGTCGATGGTTTGGAGGAATCACCCTTCACTTGCTGTTGAGGCTGTTTGCCTCGTTTGTTCTTCAGATCCGCATGGTAGCGGACCCCGTCAACGGACTCCATGGCCTTGGCGAATTGCTTCGCGAGGCGTTGACGCTGCCTCTGGCGGGCTCTCTTAGAGAGAGTCACCACGTCTTCAATGGCGGATTTGACCTTCTTTGAGGTCGGTAGGACCTCACTCAACGCAGCTTCGGCGTCGATTGGGGTAAGGTCATCGTTGGTGGCTTCAACTTCATCACACCAACGGACTTTTCTCCTGGAGGAGAACTTCTGAAACTTCTTGGACTTAGGGGAGGAGGTAGATCCGGACGAGGACACGTACTCCTCGTACTTCTGCTGGTCGAATTCATACTCGACCTCCTCCACGACCGGGATCGAGATCCGTGGCTGCGACACTCCGATCTCGGCAGCGAGATCGGTGGCTCCCACTGTGGTCGCCAGATTGTTCGCGGGAAAAATCATTGCTTTCTTCATCATTGATTCCATTGCACTCTCAATAACTGTTTTTTGGTTATAAAGATCCGGTCTTTTTATAAGATCCGGTTACAATGAAGATCAAATAAAAGAAATAAAAATTACAACTTTTTCTCTTGTTTGTCGAACAAATCACGAGTTCCTGTTTTGCGGTCGCTCGCTTTGTGGGTTGTTTGCCTGTGCCGGAGTTGATTACCGTGGACCACCATGCAATCTCGATCCAAACAGATCTACGCGGTATAACGGGTATTATCCCACCAAGGAGATAATAGCCGGGAGGGATTGTTTCACCAAGGAAACGACCGCTCGAATCTCGGGATCTAAGAACCAAGCTTAGATCCGGAGTAGAACAACGTAGATCTGAGGATTAGCCTCTTCGAACTCCTGCCTTGTTTGTTGCGGGTGCTCGCCAAGAACTGAATCCAAGGGTCCAAGTCTCCAAGCCTTCACAAATCCGAGTTGAGGTGACAATCCGGCAGAGTTTCGGCTCTTCAGAAGTTCAGAAAAAGTCCTCCAAAATGAACAACCACCCCGCCTATTTATAGGCACTCAAAACTGTGCATCTGTGTACAAGAGAGAGGGGGGAAGGCGCCGGCCACCTCAGGGTGGCTCGGCCTTGGCCGAGTCACCCTGGGTTGGCTCGGTTTAGGCCGAGTCCCCGGGTGCTTTCCGTCGTTCGGTTGTTTTCCGGTTCTGTATTGAGTTCGTTTGATTTGTTCGGGTCTTGGTTTGATAGCCCAAGTCTTCATTTGGCAGTAAATCCGCCTCGGTGTTTGAGTTCAAGTCCGTTTTGTTGTTTGGACGACTCGTTAACTTTCTGAACCGTTGGATTGGTTCCACACGCGAATGTATTCCGTTGCTTATGTGCCTCATCGCCTCGTCGCTCGAACGTCTGTTGATTTGTCGAATCATCGTGCCGAGCCATGCTAAGGGACCTATAGGCAATTTTATACACCTACATTTGGTCCTAACTGTTTAAAGGTTTGACCAAGTGGGAATTTGAGATGATCCTAACTGTTTAAAGGTTTGATCGTTCAATTTGTGGACCTCTCGTTCGTGGAAGGAATCGAGAGGGGATTTTGGCTTTGGTCCTAACTGTTTAAAGGTTTGACCAAAATGGGGATTTGAGATGATCCTAACTGTTTAAAGGTTTGATCATTCAATTTGTGGACCTCTCGTTCATGGAAGGAATCGAGAGGGGATTTTGGTTGTGGTCCTAACTGTAGTAAGGTTTTACCAGGTAGGAATTTGATACGATCCTAACTGTTTAAAGGTTTGATCGTTCAATTTGTGGACCTCCCGTTCATTGAAGGAATCGAGAGGGGGTTTTGGCTTTGGTCCTAACTGTTTAAAGGTTTGACCAAATATGAGTTTTATGAGGGAAGATTGATCTAAAGGAGTGATCGAATCTCATCTCAACAAAAGAGTATTCGGAAATCATCGTGGGGATGTAGTGTTTATCACTTTGTTTGTAATAATCGGGTTATCCCTAAGAATATTGTGTTTAACATTCTTCCGGGAACTTCCAGTTACATGAATTATCGACCCCCAGCTTTTCTTTGCAAAACTGGGTATAATGAGGAGTACGTCCTCATCAGTCGCATGTTCGGGTTATCCTTAAGAATATAAGATTCTCTAGGAACTTCCCGTTACATAAATCATCCACCCCCAGCTTCCTTTGTGAGTCCAGGTTTAACCTTGTACTTAGTTGGATGACCGAGAAGCAGTTTATACTCGTATACTTTTTGGAGTGAGGGGAAACAGTTTATACTCGTGCACCCACTGGAGTTAATGTCGTCTTTATTTGGCTTGTTTCGCCGTTATGACGCCAGAGTTAATTAAGGCTTGGATCTTGTTCTTGAGTCCAAAGCAAATCTCGGTGGGATGAAGAACCCTTCTGTGGTATGCATAGTAGTTTGGATCTGTGATCATCTTAGCCCCCTCCTGATCTTTGATAGGTGGCAGCTCGATCTTATCGTTAGCAATGAGGTATTTTAAGATAGTTGGAGCTTCATCATCTTCGAAAGAATACTCCTTTTGGAATCTCGGATTGAGAGTTGCATCCCCAGCGATTGTAGATATCGCCGGTTGGCTTCTCTCAGCTTTCTTTCTTTTAAGAAAGTATTCAGCTTGCTCGCCACGAAGTTTTAATTCTTTCCAAGTGGTTGAAGGTACAACCCCCAGGACTTCTAGGACGTCGATGGAAAGATTATTGTGGCATGTCTGTAGGATGAACTCCTCTGTGACAGGATCTCTGCAATTCATTGCCTTGTTACAGAAGCATTTGATAAAATTATCGACCGACTCTCCGTCATTTTGCTTTTCATCCAAAAGGGTTTCGATTGACACTTCGGTGTCATCATCGAAGAAATTGCTGACGAATAAACTTTCCATATCATCCCAGCAATTAATGCTCCCTGGCTTGAGACGTCGATACCAATCGAAGGCTGCCCCGCGAAGGGTACCAACGAATGACTGGACCATTAAAACCTCATTTCCAGAGATTATGCCCAAATGTGACTTGAAATAAATCAAGTGCTGAGTAGGCGAGCCCTTCCCGTCAAACGGTGTGAAGTTAATCAGATTGGATTTTGCCGGGTACGGTATTGAATCCCATTCTCTTGGATATGGGCATGGAATACTCGTCTTCTTCACTTCATGAGCCGTCATTAAAGCATTGACTTTGTTTTCAAGCTTCTTCATTCTCTCATCATCATCTACATCTTCATTCGAAGGACATTGAGGAGAATGAGTTGGACCACCCCCTGTAAGAGGCGCCATTGAACCACCCCCAATGTCATTGCTGGGAGAATCCGTTAAACCACCCCAGCGTTATTGTTATTGAGAGATGTATCAGCTATAATGACTTCATCCACTTCTGGATCACTATCATCTATGACATTCTGAGCGCGGCGGCTGGATTCGGCTCGTTGGTTGGACTTAGGATTTTGAGGCCGTTGAGCTAACAGTTCTTTCATTTGTTGGATAGCCAACTCCATCTCTGTCTTCATTTCAGCTCTAATTTCTTCACGCTGTTTGGCTAGAGCTTCTTGAAGTATTTGAGTGAACTGATCAGTAGTGATTGTGAACACTTCTCTGATTTGCCCCGTGCTAGATATCGTATCATCCGAAGTGATTGCAGAACAAGTGTCTGAGAGTTCATCCTCTGATGGTATTCCTTCATGCATTCTCTTGACTTTTCTTCCCGGGGAAAAGTTAGGATTTGAATGTCACGTAGATTTTCCTTTATCAGCCATGTTGATGGTGACTTCAGGGAATTCGTTATCTTGGACACCTGATCTTCTCTTATGGAAATGTCTCGGTTTGGACTTTGACATTTTGGTGAAAAGTTTCGTGAACGCTGAGGTTCTTTGTGGGATGATTCCTCGTTTGAAACAGCCACATTCTGATAGTGCTGCTCCAATAAGACGTGCACAGGAACAATGAGCGCTTATTTCTCGAATAATTCTCTTTTGAGTTTTGTTCATACCCCCAGCTTGATAGTATGATTCATCGGTATGATTGCCGAAAAATCCTATCGTCTGTTGGTATGATCCCCCAGGTATAACGATTTCTTTTGACGAACACGTTTTCTTCTTGGGGTGTAAAGTCTTGTTTGCATTCTTAGGACCACTTATTGTTGCCTTCGAGTGATCCAAGGTTATGTTAGGAGTCACACGTTTAGAACCACCCCCTTGCGGGTGTAGAGTCCTAACGGGCTCCTGAGTTTCATTACGAACTCCCATACGGGTAGAAATTTGAATTTTCCTATCCTGGAGTTGTTTTGACCTGATCGGAGGATATTTACGACCCCCAGTGTAAGAATCTATTTGGGGTTCATTCACTAGACCCAAGTGTTCTTTGACCGGAGCTTTGCCTCGATCTTCGAGACCATCCGCCACAGTAGATGGACCCGGAACGAACGTTGATGTAGTCGGGGGAGAGATCTTGTGAAACTTCTTTTGGTCGCGGCAGTGATTGGTGTCGCGGTTGAACAGTGTGCCGCGGCAGCGGGGACTGCCGCGGTCGAAGAAGCTGCCGCGACAGTATAAGCTGTCGTGGTTGAAGGAAGCGCCGCTGCCACAGTCAAAAGTCGTGTTCTGCAGATCCAATTCTCGTATGAGTTTGGATTTGAGGATCCATACTTTGTGATTCTTTGGTGCTTCTTTAGACACTGTTTTCTTCTTCTCTTCTTGTCTTTGTTGCACAAGAGCACGGACATGAGCGGCGTTTGTACAACGCTTTCGTATACGTTCTTTGAGAGTTGAACGAGCCCTTTTGACAAGAGTCCATTCCTCCGACGTAATTTTAGCAGAAATATAAGTGGTTTGACATTGAGGCGACTGAACCACTTGATGCTTCCTCGATTCTAAGTCCGCATAGTAACGAACTCCATCGGTTTGTTCCAAGGCATTAGCCAATTGACGAGCGCGGCGTTGGCGTCGCCTCTGACGAGCTCTCTTCGTCAGAGTTGGCAAAATTCGATCGAATGATTCCTCAATTGAGGAGAAATCATCGTGAGCAGAGTTTCCAGCTTTGGGGATTGCCGGAATAATGTTGCGAGGCAAGGCCTCAACAACGATTGGGGGAGAGTCTTCATTCTTACCCTTCTTTGGCGTGTAAACCTTCTTCAATGGTGAGATCTTCTTGTATTTGCGAGACAATAAAGATCTTGAAGAGGATAATGAGAGATATTCCTCAAACTTGGTTTGGTCGAACTCGTACTCGACCGTGGATTCAACTGGAATCTTGATCGGCTGCGACACGACGGTCTCGGCAGCAAAACCGTTGGCTCCCACTGTGGTCGCCAGTTTGTTTTCAGCAAAAGTTGGGATTGTTGTTGAATTCATTGTCTCTTCTTTTGATTACAATAAAATTCACAGAAATAGTCTTTTTATAAGACCTCTTTACAACAAAACAAGAAATTACAACTTCTGAGAAAATAACACAATAGTTGTTTATCGACTATTGCTTTTGTGGGACTTTGCCTGTGCCGGGAACGCTTTAGTTCGTGGACCACCGATTCGAAGATCGTGAGGTTGTTTTGAGATCCTTCCTTCGTTTATCGAAGTAGGGATTTAAAGCGAGTATCTTATCGATGTAAGATATTCACTCTTCCAAAGATCAAGTCTGAGCTAGATCTCTAGGAATCACCAAATGATGCTTGTCAAAGGGTGAAAATACTCTCTTTCTTCCTCAAAATGTCCAAAAGCTCAAGTCTCTTCTGCTCAAATCTGTTCTCTCTCCTTTACTTCGTGTTTAGGGGGGTATTTATAGGGGTAGAAGTGCACCACATCGAACATGGGGCAAAATAACTGCCCAAGTAGTTACTCTTTGGCCGCTGCAGTCTACACTGCCGCGGCTATTGGCGCGGCAGTATATGATGCCGCGGCCGAAGAGGCAGTTACCAGCACATTCCATCGTGCTTGAAACCGCTCTCCCACGATCTTTAACCACTTTTTTTACGTGGTTTAACTGCTTTTCCACATCATCACACGTTCTATTTCTGATATGTCACCACGTGGACTTCAGAAACCATCGTATAACTGTCTTGTAACCGCCATAACACTCCTTTAAAATAGCCGCGACACCCTAGGTTGTAGCGCCTATGCCGTGACACTATATGCTTCCGCGCCTTAGCCGCAGCACCATGGGTTGCCGTGCCTTAGCCACGGCACTCTGTCCTGCCGCGCCAACATGTGTTGTTTGATGACGTGTGAATTGTTCTTCCATGTTGTTTTAATTGTTATTTGGATGTCTGTAAGTATTTTTGACGCCTACATTCACGAGGTTCGGTCCGCCTGACCTACGTCCCCGCTCCTCACCTCGAGGAGATCTCCACTATCACACCCGGTTTGGAAGCCGGAACTTCTCTACACACTCTGTTTTCTAGCTAACCGAAAACTCTACAATCCACACAATGTAACTACACTAACTACCACCTCAAGTGTTGGTCTCTAACCCGTGTCTCCCTCAAGTGTTAGGAATTATAACCTCTCTCTAGGCATTATCACCTACCCCACTCCTCTTGGGACGACCCCGTCTCTCACCACACACTCCTCTTGGTGTACTAGTGTAATACAAAGTGTTCCTCACAATTAAAGCTCACAACAATTAAATTGTTCTCTATAATGGATGAGAACACAATATAAGCTCACTCTCAATGTCACAAACCCACAACCCCAATTTATATTATGAATGTAAATACAATAAGCTCAATAGGTTGTGTGTGAACAAAGAGTATCAATAAAATAATTAAACTAAACTCAATATAAATCTAGCTTATAGAAATTATAATCAAAATAATAAATTGCTAGATGAGTTTTGAAACACTTCTCTAAAGATGACAAGAGAGTTGGAGAAGAATGAATGCTCAAACACCAAGGATGATCTCCACTTGCTCTTGTGAAATTTGCTCCACAAACCAAACTCTTAAACACACTTAGAAACCCTTAAACAAACTTGTAAAAGCTCTTTAAAACTTTTCTCTTCATTAGTGGGAGAGGTAAATGCAATGGGGTATTTATAACAACCCAAGACATCAGCCAAAACCCCCAAGGAAATGACCAAAAACCCACACAAAAACAGATCTGGAAAATAGTCGTTACTGTTCAACGGTCATATTTATAAGTCGACTTGCATTCGACTTGGTATAAGTCGACTTGCATTCGACTTAACATAAGTCGACTTGAAAGATCACATAAGTCGACTTGCCAGATGAAAATAACACATAAAATTCAGCACATAAGTCGACTTGGAAAAAGATATAAGTCGACTTGGTCTAAGTCGACTTAACAGTTCGAGTAAGTCGACTTGGCAGAGAGTTTTTGCACATTCCAGAGCATTTCATAAGTCGACTTGTTAACTCTGATAAGTCGACTTATAAACGTGCACAGGCACTGTTCATGTTGAAAAACTGATTTTTAAAGTGTCTTTAAAAATAACAAATAAATTCCAAAAAATATAAAACTTTGGAAAATGTTTATAAACATGATAAAAAACATGTTACGAAAAGAATTTTTATAATCGCATTCCCTAATAGTAAAAACTCATTATTTTTCAAATATGTCCAAAAACATGAAAAGGAAACATACATGTTTTTGACATTTGATTTAAACAAACTTTTGGAAACTTTTGTATGGCTTTATAGACTTAAGAAAAGATATAAAAACATATTATCAAGTTTATGGACTTAAGAAAGGATATAAAAACATATTATCAAGTCCATAAACCAAAAACAAAATATTTTCAAATGAACATATGGACATATATATGAATATATATTTGTTTCATATCTACAAAATCAAACCAAAACATATATGTATATATATAATTATATATATACAAAAAACAAAATAAAATGTGTATGTGTGTATATAATTGAGCTTAAAGTACTAACACACATAATATAAAACCTAAAACTAAATTACCCAAGCAATCTTGATCTTCAATAAGCTTGACTTGGTACATATGCGGATGAAGCGAGATCTTGGATCTTTAACTTGAATAGCATTGCTTCACCGACATTCCGCCAACCTCCTTTGGATATGATCGTTGAAGCGCAATTCCATCCATCCTCCAATACATTGTTTGTCTAGAATACCTAATAGGAAACATAAACACTAGACAAACAATATTAGGAATTGTTTGTAATCATCAAAACAAGATTAGAAGATGTAGGCTCATAACATGAGACCTAACAATCTCCCCCTTTTTGATGATGACAAACAATATACACAAAGAGTATATAAGATATACAATAAAACATAATACTCTTAAAATATACTCACAATCCACTTGTTTCTCCCCCTTTGGCAACATCAAAAATGGGGAAACAAAATAATAAGAGAGCAAAAGCTCCCCCTATCATAAAGCATAGGTGAGTATAAACATAAACATAGAATAGGGAATAGCTCCCCCTATCAAAATGCCATATAGACAATATATGTAATAAAGATCATGGCAAATATATGTGAGCAAGCATAACAACTAAACACAACTCACATACAAAAAGATAATGAGAACACATATGAATATATCAATATGAGAAATAATGTCTCATAAAAACCATGTATAAGAGTAGATTTATGAAATCAAAAGAGAAGGAACATGAGAGTCATGCAAAAAGTTTTTAAATGAAAACAAAGTAATTAATGAAATCATAAATCAAAATTTAAGTTCAAAAACAATGTTTGATCAAAAAGAAATTTCTTTGTAAAGCTTGATCAAATCACATATAGAATACATTATAAGGCACGAATAGATGATCCATGAGCACAAACATATAAATATCATTATATAAGTGAAATATAATGAATTCAAAGCAACAAATCAAAATAAAAATCTTTAACAAAAAGAATTTCAAGAGAGGCAACAATATATCAAGCTCTTAAGCTTGTTCCAACCCATATAATTATTTTAGCATCCGGTAAACATGATTTGGGAATAAACACCTAATAAATCCGGAGGGTTATATAAATACAAACCTCTCATCAAAACAAAACTAATAATCATGAAAACAAAAGAAGTAATCAAAGAAAAATTGTTTTCATATTCAAAGAAAGTTAAAAAAACGTGTTTTTCAAAACCAAGACATAAAAATAAAAACATTTAAAAAACTTGGTTTAAAAATCATTTTGGCACCCAAGCATTATTGGTGTCGGATTGTTTAGGGACATGACCCCTATCAATAAAGCTCAAAGCCCTAGGGTTATGAACCCTCTTAGGCACATTTAGTGCACGGGTCCGGTCATAGCAATAATTATGCAAATGACCCATTCGATTGCAATAAGTGCAATGAAGAGGATGCATTTGGTTATGTTGACCATGTGGATGTGCATGAGGAACATTTGCAAATAAAGATGATCTATTAAAATTGTTTTGCAAATGTGAACCATTTTTAAACAAAGGTACTTCTTTTGGAACAACTTGCGATTTTGAAATATTTTGTAAATCAAAGCAAAATTTCGCTAAGTGTCCAAACCTACCACAAACGCCACACTTAAACTTTTGTGGTCTTTTAGAAACATTTGGCAAATATGAAATCCTTTTTAAGTCAAAGTAAAATTTTGCCAAATGGCCAAAACGACCACAATGATCACACTTATACACATGAGCATGTTTATGAATATCACTATGTGTGTGTACATGTGTATGAGATGGAGAAGCTTGATGGGATGCACAAAGAGCATTGACATTTTTGTGTTTGTGTGCATCATAGCAAAATTTAGCTAAATGGCCTTTACGACCACAAATAGAGCACTTGTAAACTTTGCTATACAAGTGTGCATAGTGTGTAGGTGATTTTGTAGCACTAGATTTAGCACACTTGTCCATAAGTTTCTTTTAGTTATTGATGCATGTTTTCAAAGTTGAATCTAAAGATGAAATGTATTTTTTCATAAGATTCAAGTCTTCATTTTTAGGCACATATGCACCTTTAGAAGTAGAACATAAATAGTCATCTATAAAAGATTCCGTATCATTTTGTATGTTCTTTACTTCTAACATGGCATTATCTCTTTCATGAGTTAAGCTAGAAATTGATGAGGTTAATTTTTCATTTTCCAAATTTAACATATCATTGTTTTCTTTAAGATTTTTATTTTCTTTAGCAATGATATCAAACTTGGATACTAGCTTCTCATGATCGGATTCTAAATTATCATGCTTGCATTTTAAATCATTAAAATCTTTTTGCAATTTGTTATAGGCATGCAATAATTTTTCACTAGCACAAGCAAGTTCATCACTAGATAAATCATTTATGGATTTGAACTCGCAAACCTCACTAGGGCTATCGCCTAGTGCTCGTGTGCATGATGATGCTCCGCACTCACTTGAAGAACAATCCTCCAAACTACATCGGATTTCCTCCAAGTTGCCTTGATGTGCTTCTATGAATTTCCATAAATTGTAAGCACTATCAAAATGAACAAACTTGTTAGAAAAAGATGAATCAAAAGCGTTACGCAAAAATTCTAACAAGAGCTTATTCATTGTAAACATCTTATGATCATTTTTACTCCACTTGGATTTCTCCATAGTGGGTACAATATAAGCTTTATCTATAATATCCCATAAATCGAAATGTCTAGATCTAACAAAAATATTAAATCTAGAACACCATTGGTTATAGGGGAAATTCTCTATTCTAGGAGCAACATTAGGATCATAGCCTAAACAAGGTGCACAATGTATGTCCATAATTTTAATTATGTGCAAGCAAAATAATAATAAATCTCAAAACTAGATTAGCACAAAAAGCTAACTTGGATCTTTAACTCAAGGTGGTTAGACCTTAAATCAAAGAGCACCAAGCTCTGATACCAATTGAAAGTACCCTGATGCCGCTAGGAAGGAACCCTAGAGGGGGGTGAATAGGGTTTATGCTAATCTAATCCGATTTATGCCAAATTAAAAACTAATTGACAAATATCCTAGCAAGTATGATATATGACAAGATATATATGCAAGGATATACAACTAATACAAGGGTGAAACAAACAACATAAGATAGTGGGAATATAAATAATGTGCAATTGACAAAGGCAATATGAATGATAAGCACGAATATAAAAGTGCGCCAATGCAATCACAAACAAAACGATATGTTCACTGTTTTCAGCAAAAGTTGGGATTGTTGTTGAATTCATTGTCTCTTCTTTTGATTACAATAAAATTCACAGAAATAGTCTTTTTATAAGACCTCTTTACAACAAAACAAGAAATTACAACTTCTGAGAAAATAACACAATAGTTGTTTATCGACTATTGCTTTTGTGGGACTTTGCCTGTGCCGGGAACGCTTTAGTTCGTGGACCACCGATTCGAAGATCGTGAGGTTGTTTTCAGATCCTTCCTTCGTTTATCGAAGTAGGGATTTGAAGCGAGTATCTTATCGATGTAAGATATTCACTCTTCCAAAGATCAAGTCTGAGCTAGATCTCTAGGAATCACCGAATGATGCTTGTCAAAGGGTGAAAATTCTCTCTTTCTTCCTCAAAAGGTCCAAAAGCTCAAGTCTCTTCTGCTCAAATCTGCTCTCTCTCCTTTACTTCGTGTTTAGGGGGGTATTTATAGGGGTAGAAGTGCACCACATCGAACATGGGGCAAAATAACTGCCCAAGTAGTTACTCTTTAGCCGCTGCAGTCTACACTGCCGCGGCTATTGGCGCGGCAGTATATGATGCCGCGGCCGAAGAGGCAGTTACCAGCACGTTCCATCGTGCTTGAAACCGCTCTCCCACGATCTTTAACCACTTTTTTTACGTGGTTTAACTGCTTTTCCACATCATCACACGTTCTATTTCTGATATGTCACCACGTGGACTTTAGAAACCATCGTATAACTGCCTTGTAACCGCCACAGCACTCCTTTAAAATAGCCGCGACACCCTAGGTTGTAGCGCCTATGCCGCGACACTATATGCTGCCGCGCCTTAGCCGCGGCACCATGGGTTGTCGCGCCTTAGCCGCGGCACTCTGTCCTGCCGCGCCAACATGTGTTGTTTGATGACGTGTGAATTGTTCTTCCATGTTGTTTTAATTGTTATTTGGATGTCTGTAAGTATTTTTGACGCCTACAGATACCCCCTCCAAAGTATCTCAGACTCATCATTTCTTTAGAGAGGAGTCTGAGACACTTTGGATATGATAAGCTTTTTCTGCAATTTCTCCAGTTCTTTGTTGAGGAAATTGCGTAGAATGGTCTGTGAATGGCTTCAATCCTAGACTTCTCCATCTTCCAGTCTATTCAGCGCTTTGTAGAATAGCTAAGAATTCCCCGGTGCTGCGTTTATCGCGTAGCCATTGTCGAAGTCTTGAATTAGAACTGCCGTTGAAAATTGGAGAAGCAGTTTATACTCGTATACTCATCGGAGTGTTCGGGAAATAGTTTAACCTCATATACCCATTGGGAGGTTCAAGGAGATGCAGTTTATACTCATATACTCATCGGAGTGTTCAGGTTATTCTTAAGAATATTCTGAGTGATATTCTCCAGAAACTTCCTGTTGAAATTAGGGGAGCAGTTTAGACTCGTATACCCATTGGAATATTTTGGTCTCTTTTTTGTTGGTAGAGATGAACCCAGAATTGGAGAGGAAGAATTTTATATTCTATCTCCTGGTCTCTTGTTTGTTGGTAGAGATGAACCCGAAATTGGAGAGGAAGAATTTTATATTCTATCTCCTGGTCTCTTGTTTGTTGGTAGAGATGAACCCGAAATCGGAGAGGAAGAATTTTATATTCTATCTCCTGGTCTCTTGTTTGTTGGTAGAGATGAATCCGAAATCGGAGAGGAAGAATTTTATATTCTATCTCCTGATCTAAAGGAAACTCAAAGTGGGATCTCCACTTAGAGAATCCGGACTGGTTTGAATAATCCTAACTGTCGTAAGGTTTGATTATTCAATTTGTGGACCTCTCATTCCTGGAATGAATCGAGAGGGGAATTTGGTTGTGGTCCTAACTGTAGTAAGGTTTGACCAGGTGGGGGTTTTGAGATGATTTTAACTGTTTAAAGGTTTGATCACTTAATTTATGGACCTCTCGTTCATGGAATGAATCAAGAGGGGATTTTGGTTGTGGTCCTAACTATTTAAAGGTTTGACCAAGTGGGAATTTGATACGATCCTAACTGTTTAAAGGTTTGATCGTTCAATTTGTGGACCTCTCGTTCGTGGAAGGAATCGAGAGGGAATTTTGGCTTTGGTGTTCACGGGAAAAATCGTTGCTTTCTTCATCATTGATTCCATTGCACTCTCAATAACTGTTTTTCGGTTACAAAGATCCGGTCTTTTTATAAGATTCGGTTACAATGAAGATCAAATAAAAGAAATAAAAATTACAACTTTTTCTCTTGTTTGTCGAACAAATCACGAGCTCCTGTTTTGCGGTCGCTCGCTTTGTGGGTTGTTTGCCTGTGCCGGGGTTGATTACCGTGGACCACCGTGCAATCTCGATCCAAACAGATCTACGTGGTATAACGGGTATTATCCCACCAATGAGATAATAGCCGGGAGGGATCGTTTCACCAAGGAAACGACCGCTCGAATCTCAGGATCTAAGAACCAAGCTTAGATCCGGAGTAGAACAACGTAGATCTGAGGATTAGCCTCTTCGAACTCCTGCCTTGTTTGTTGCGGGTGCTCGCCAAGAACTGAATCCAAGGGTCCAAGTCTCCAAGCCTTCACAAATCCGAGTTGAGGTGACAATCCGGCAGAGTTTCGGCTCTTCAGAAGTTCAGAAAAAGTCCTCCAAAATGAACAACCACCCCGCCTATTTATAGGCACTCAAAACTGTGCATCTGTGCACAAGAGAGAGGGGGGAAGGCGCCGGCCACCTCAGGGTGGCTCGGCTCATGCCGAGCCACCCCAGGGTGGCTCGGCCACCGAGCCACCCTAGGGTGGCTCGGCTTGGGCTGAGTCACCCCAGGTTGGCTCGGTTTAGGCCGAGTCCCCGGGTGCTTTCCGTCGTTCGGTTGTTTTCCGGTTCTGTATTGAGTTCGTTTGATTTGTTCGGGTCTTGGTTTGATAGCCCGAGCCTTCATTTGGCAGTAAATCCGCCTCGGTGTTTGAGTTCAAGTCCGTTTTGTTGTTTGGACGACTCGTTAACTTTCTGAACCGTTGGATTGGTTCCACACGCGAACGTATTCCGTTGCTTATGTGCCTCATCGCCTCGTCGCTCGAACGTCTGTTGATTTGTCGAATCATCGTGCCGAGCCATGCTAAGGGACCTATAGGTAATTTTATACGCCTACAGATACCCCCTCCAAAGTGTTCCAGCCTCATTCTTTTATAGAAGAGTCTGGAATACTTTGGATATGATTGCCCCTACCCTTTGTCGGTGTAACGGGACCTGGAACGACTTTTGTTCTGTATTCCTTCACTCCTTCAGGCTATTCGGTGCTTTGTCGAATGCTTGTAAGGATTCCGGTGTTGCATTTATTGTCTGACCGTCGTCGGAATTTGAATTTGAAGTCGATTCCTGATTTTCCAATCTTTTAGTTTGTGCTCATTTGTTCGACGTACAACTAACCCTCGATTGTTGGCGTTGAGTCTTAATTTGTGACGCGTTGTCCGGCGTCGTGTTATTGAGTTATCCTTAAGAATATTTTTAGAAGAATATTCTCCAGGAACTTCTCAATAACAATAGGGAATAGTTTATACTCGTATACCTTATTGGAGTATTTCCGCGCTCAAAATAAGCTGAACCGGTTTGAAAATGAGCCAAAAAAAGCAGTAATTCGGCTCAAGAAAATTCTTCCGCTCCTTCCGAATGTGTGGGAGAGACAGGAATAAACCAAGGATAAGATCCCTCGTTGATTTGAAGTCGTTTCAACGCTCAATTCAGTCCCTTTTGAACTGATTTAGACTGGTCTGGTTCGGTTCAACTTGGTCCGGTCCGGTTCAAC
>BQKN01063474.1:6420-32120 GCA_022839385.1 Asparagus kiusianus
AGGAATAAATTTGTATCATTTTCCTTTCAATTGCTTTCATCTTTGTATTGGAATTAACAATATTGAATGGAAATGATTTCATTTTGGTTTTCATCATCTCTTTTGTTGAAATATGATTTCAAGACAATGAACAGTAATGCAAATGCTGTAAATATAGTGTCAACTCAATATGAAAACGAAATTCTCTTTATTATTACTTGAAATAATTCCAGAAAATTTCAATCGTCAGAGGTGTAGTGTTAACATGACGAAATACAAATAGAATTACACTATAAATTGGCAACCCCCAGCCTGATTTAGCTAGGGTTTAGGGGGCTACATGATTCACGGGAAATATCTCTTTAAGAATTTCCCATTGATTGGCATCATGAGCATGTCCCCTTTTTGATTAATAAGGCGATAGGCTCCATTCGAATAAACTGATTCTATTACGAAGGGCCCCTCCCACTTAGGATTGAACTTCCCTTTGGTTTTGTGTGTCATCACCATGGGTCGCCTGTTGGCCAAAACTAAATCGCCTTTCTTGAAGGTCCGTTCCTTAACCTTTTTGTTATAGGCTTTGGAAATACGAGCTTGGTACAACTCAATCTGTTGCTGAGCTTGAAGTCGTTTGTCGTCCAAGGCTTCAATTCTTGCAGGCGTCGTTGATGTTTCTCTTCTTCTGTTAGTCCAGTTGTGATTGCGACTCTCAGTGAAGGGATCTGGATCTCTAATGGTAGCACAGCTTCGCAGCCGTATACCAGAGAGAATGGTGTAGCTCGCGTAGGGGTCCTCACCGTCGTACGGTAAGCCCACAGACATTCACCGAGTCTTTCATCCCAATCACGCCGACTCTTAGAAACAAACTTTTTGAGAAGCTTCACTATGGTTTTGTTGAAAGCTTCTGCAAGACCATTTGCTGGCAGATAATATGCTGTAGATGCGACACTTTGGATTCTGAATTTGTCACAAAATCTCTGAAACCCAAAGCTGACGAACTGTGTCCCGTTGTCGTGAACTATTCGCATCGGGACTCCAAAATGGTAGACGACGTGATGCTTGATGAACTTGATCACATTCGAAGTCTTGACTTCTTTCAACGGGATAGCCTCCGCCCATTTGGAGAAATAGTCGGTTACGGCTAGGATGAACCGGTGTCCCTTGGACGTCGGAGGAGAAATCGGTCCGACGACATCCATGCCCCATTCTTCGAATGGCCAGGATGCAGATATGGGATGTAAGTTCCCAGGTGCTTGATGGATGAAATCCCCATGAATTTGGCACGCGTGACAACGTTTAGCGTAGTCAACCGCGTCTGAAAACATCTTCGGCCAATAATAGCCGATTCGTCGGAGACGATCTCCTAATTTAGCTCCGGGCTGATGAGCTCCGCACATCCCGTCATGAGCTTCTTTAAGGGCTTCCCTTGCTTCCTTTCGAGAAAGACATCGAAGCAAAACCCCGTCATGGGATTTACGATACAGAGTCTGAGAGACTGCATCGTAATAGAATCGGAGGGCCTTTCGTTTGATGGCGGCCGCTTCCTTAGGGTCATCGGGCAAAATTCCGTATAGGACATAGTCAATATATGGAAATCGCCAATCTCTAGACTCGAATTCTATAGAGATTGTACAGACTTCTTCCGTCATTGTCTTATCTGAGCTTTCCTCCTTAGGAATCTTGGAGGAGTATAGTTCACGCCCTGCGACGGGGATCGTCATTTCGGTACCTGGCGGTAATGCCAGCGAAGTTGCCAATGAAGCCAAAGCATCAGCGTAAGCATTTTGGGCCCGTGGGATGTATTCAATAAAGAATCCCTCGAACTTCTTAGCTTGCTTCAGCACTGCTAAGTAGTACGGGATCAGGTCCTCATGACGTACTTCGTATTCCCCTCGGACTTGATTTACAATGAGCTGAGAGTCACCATAAGCCTCAAGATACCGAATATTAAGTTCTTCAGCAAGTTGCATCCCTAGTAACAAAGCATTATACTCAGCTACATTGTTGGTGCAAGGTTCGATTAGGGAAAATCCTCTTGGGATTATGTGACCGTTAGGAGAGACGAACACCACTCTTACTCCCGCAGTAATCGCTCCATGAGGGTTTGCTCTAGATGCACCGTCGAAGAATAATTTCCACACTTGTGTAGATTCTTGAATGACGCAAGCTTCGGCAACTTCATCAGGTAATTCTTCATAGAGCTTAGATGTTCCTGGCACCGGGTGATCGGCTAAGAAGTCTGCCAATGCTTGACCCTTGACTGCTTTTTGGGGCATGAATTGCATGTCATATTGTCACAAGAGTATGGCCCACTTTGCGAGCCGGCAGTTTAAAGATGATGGCTTAGTCATTAGAACTCTCAAGGGATTTACTTTTGAGATGACATGAATTGTTTGTCCGACTAGGTAATGTCGCATCTTTTGAACTGCGAATACCAAAGCAAGACATTCTTTCTCGACCGGGTTATACCGATGTTCGGCTCCCATCATGGTCCTGCTTAAATAGTAGATGGCTTGCTCTTGTCCTTGATCGTTATTCTGGGCTAACAAAGCTCCGAGAGAATGATCCATGGCCCTCACATATATCAGGAATGGTTTTCCTGATATAGGGGCCACGAGAACAGGTTGCTGGGTAAGATATTTCTTGATCTCCTCGAACGCTTTTTGACATTCCCCATCCCAAACGAAGGATACCCCTTTCTTCATGAGCTTAGAGAAAGGTTGACAGCGCCCCGAAAGATTGGATATGAATCTCCGGATGTAAGCTAATCTACCTTGCAACCCTCTGAGTTCTTTGAGATTCTTTGGCGGTGGCATGTCTTGGATAGAACGCACCTTTTCGGGGTCGAGAGAAATTCCCTTGGATGTGACAATAAATCCCAGGAATTTTCCACTTGATAACCCGATAAATGATTTTGTAGGGTTCATCTTCAGCTGATGTGTTCGCATGATTTCGAACATTGTCCTCAAGTCTGCAAGATGATCATCCTTACATTGACTTTTTACTGCTATATCATCAACGTAGCACTCGATCTTCTTACGCAGATATTCGTGGAAGATTGTGTTCATTGCACGTTGATAAGTTGCACCTGCATTTTTCAGGCCGAAGGGCATCACTGTGTAGCAATACACCCCCAATGGTGTTCTGAATGCGGTATGCTTCTCGTCGTCTGGGTGCATCTTGATCTGATTGTACCCGGAGAATCCATCCATGAAAGACATTCTTTCATATCCGCAGGTGTTATCGATCATAACATCCGTGATAGGAAGCGGGAATTCATCTTTCGGACAAGCTGTGTTAAGGTCGCAGAAGTCGATGCATATCCGGACCTTACCGTTCTTTTTGGGAACTGGAACAATGTTGGCTACCCAGTCTGGGTGTTGTTCTTCCCTGACAAAACCCGAGTCTATAAGCTTTTTCACTTCAGACTCGATTGATTCCATAATTTTCGGACGAAACCTACGTTGTTGTTGTTTAACGGGTTTTACATCCGGATCGATATTGAGACGATGCGTGGCCACTTTTGGGTCAAGACCGGGCATGTCTTCATAATTCCAAGCAAAGACATCTATATATTCTCGGATGAGAGATACAAGATCTTCTTTCTCAGATGGTGATAAGCTTTCGCTTATGAAAATTGGTTTGGGGTCGTGTTCATCTCCCATGTTAATCTGGACCACTTTGTCCTCAGTAGGTGGTTCGCGTTGTTCAAACCGCATATCCCACAGGATGTTGAGGCGTTTGATCCAAGGATCACTGGTTGATTCAATTAGTTCTTCATCACCCCCTGCGTCTTCATCTGGATGACTAGTCGAAACCATATTCACGGTCAGATTTCTAAAGAAAGGTCCGACACTGACATCAGACTCGTATGCAGATATTCCGGATGAGTGGTCCCGACGCAGATGATTACTTATTTCATTCTCTGAGACAGCGGGAGGTGTGACAAATCTTAAACCCCTTCTAGTCTTTTGGTAGTAATCTGGGGGTTTCCCTTCGGGGGTTAGGGACATTCGGATTGGTGTTCGCCTTCCCTTCCCGAAGTTTAGACCCTGCTTTTCGTCAAAGTCATACCCTATTTGTTTCATTAACCGGAGGGAGTTAGGTTCGTGATAATGGAATTGAGGAACTTCATCATCTTCCTCCGAACTTCCTCGTTTGAGTTGTATGGGTTTGACCTTCCCGAAACAGATCGGCTTCCGCCCTTTCCTTTTGGATGGGACTTTGAAGAAGGCCTTCTGTGCATCCTCTATTTCTTCATCTGAAATGAGGGATGACTCGATTAGCAACGTGAGGGATGCCTCTGTGCACAGTACGTGCCATGGGTTGGTGCCTGCATTAGCATTATTCTCTATTTGTTTATTTTTAGAGGGAACACCAGACAAGTACGCCAAAATAAAATCTTCATTAATGCACCACTTGCCCTCACTCGGTACATTATTATTGTCACCCTGACCCATTACATCAAAGTTTAATTCCCAAGGACAATCTTCATCAGGATCTGGTTCAATGTCAGCTTCGTTACCGCTGTCTACATCTTCTTTCTCCTGGGATTCCAGGTAGAAAACGGAGTCAGTGTGGAAATTCTCGACTCCTCGGAAGGGGTATTTCTCTGCAATCAGAGTTCGAACTTCCCCCTCGTTGTTGGCATACTTCATAACCTGATGCAGAGTAGATGGGACAATGCGGTTCGTATGTATCCAGGGTCGTCCTAACAAAAGATTGTAGGACGTGTCCGCATCTATGATGTAGCAAGTCACTTCAGACTTAAGGTCTCCGATTTGACACCTGAGTTTGATCTTCCCCAGGGGCCGAGTACTGTTTGCGTTGAACCCGAAGATGGTTGTCTGAGTTGTGTTCAGCCGATGTATATGGATTCCTAAGACCTGCATGACCCTGTAAGGCATGATGCTGAGTGCTGAGCCCGGGTCTACTTGGACACGACTGATTTCGGAGGATCCGATATACCCCGTATAATATAGAGGTCTATCGTGTTGGTGTTTGACCTGCATATCTTCTTGAGTAAAGGATATGCAAGGTAGACTTCTTGCTGCTTGCAGGCATTGCAGGCAAGTTTGTTCTTCAGAAGCTTTGGGAATTGGAGCGACTTGCGTAATGAAGCTCTCCGTATTCTTCAATGCTTCAATCAGAGCTTCCTTGGTGGTTTTGGATAACCTCAGGAGCTCATATAAGGTAATCCTGGCCGGTATGTTGGCTAGCTGCGCCATGACGTTGAATTGGAAAGGAGTGCTCGACTCCCCGGGTTCCTGGTGAAGATTTTTATTGAACCGGAGCACCTTTTGTTTGCCTTTGTCAACCGGCTTCTTCGGCACAGAACCCCCAGCGTCTTGGGGCTGTTCTTCCACCTCTTGGGCATTCTGGCCGTAATCCCTCAAGTAGGCTTTTCCTGACCGAGTGCCAGGGTTGTCTCCTGGATATGCTGCCAGAACAATCCTCTCTTCCTCTGAATCGGTGAGAGGTTTGAGGTGATCATCATTTTCAGCAATGGAGGGGCTAATCATGTTGGAAGACTTAGCCTTGCCTCCTTTCTTTTTGGACGAGGTATTCGTCCATTGTTGATCTCTTAGCAGGTCAGGGTGGACCCACATGATTTCCCCTTTTGGGGTGGTGAGGGGTACCAACCCCCTGTCCTTCTAACTATGCAAGTTAACATTCTTCAGGTGCATCTCTCCCTTATGAATGGGAACGACGCCATTTGCAGTGGTCACCGGTGGGAAGTCGCCGAATTGGACCGCTATCAAGTTGGTAGACACGGTCTTCTGCTCGGGCTTCAAAGTGAGCACATTAGCATTTACCAAATTCTGCAAGATGTCTTTTAAGACATAGCATTTTTTGGTAGGATGCCTAAGGAATCTGTGATAACGGCAATAGTTAGGGTCATCCACTTTTCCTGCTTCATCCGGCTTCCTGATTTCAGGCAACTGCAGCTTGTTGTTCTTTCGAAGCAATTGGAATAGGGTATCCACATGCTCCTCTTTGAACGAATATTGCTTCGGCGCTCTTTGTTGATTTGGCGCCTTGCCTTGCTTATTGGGCGGTGGTACTCGCATGTAGTCGGCTGCTAAAGTCTCTTTTTCCTTAGACCGCTGGGCATTTTGCTGATTACGTTGCTGCTGCGGCTTGGGTTGTGGCACTTTTTCAGCTTTGACTCGCGCCACTATCTCTTCAGCTTGTTCTCCTTGCGACACCAGCTGTCTCCAGGAGCGACACTCCGCTACCCCCATCTGGGCAAGGAGCTGAGTCTGCAGGTTGTGCCTGTAAGTTTCAACCAAGGTTGATTGGGTCATACCTGAGGGGCATCGCAATGCCATGCTACGGAATCTCTCCACGTAAGCCTTGATGGACTCTCCCTTCTTTTGCTTAGTGGCGAGAAGAGTTGGGACCGAGACCTCCGTGTCGTCCTCAAAGAACCTGGCCAAGAATAGCCTTTCCAGGTCTGCCCATTTCTGGATAGATCCGGCAGGCAGTTTCATAAACCATTCAAAGGCGACCCCTTTTAGAGTGCCGATGAATAAGCGGGTCAAGATTGCGTCATTTGCTACTACATCACCAGTCTGGGATTTGAAGTAGTAAATGTGCTGATTTGGCGATCCCGTGCCATCGAACGGTTGTAAGGTTGGAGCCTTAAATTTTAGCAGGTAGGGAGCTGTATCCCATTCCGCAGGATAAGGCCACACCACTCCTTCTTCGCGGAGCTCGCTCCTGTTGGCAATTGCATTGAGGCGAGCCTCCAATTTGTCCACCTTGGTGGATTGAGGGTGCAGTTCTTTTTCCATCTCCCTCTCACCTTCGGAAGAAGATTCAAGATTGTGAGTCTCACGATCTGAATGTTCGTGCGCTTTTTGCTTTCCCTTTGAAGTTGTCCTCCGGGAAGACTCAGGTTTGTGGCCTTTTTCAGCGAGAAGCTGGGCCAACATATCCTTTAATTAGAGAAGTGTCTCCTGTTGCGCCTGGAGCATGACATGATGTTCGTCCACTCTTTTGGCTATGTCCTCGGGGTTTCCGGTCATGTAAGCAGAAACCTCTTTTGCTCCGACAGAGCTTGAAGATTAAGACTCGGCTATTGCCGAATGTTCATCACTTGTTGCAATGCCTTTGGCTAACTTTTGATAGTTAACCGGGCGAATAGCTCCCGTCCGAGTCCGAGTATTCCGATATACTCCTTCGAGTTGGTCACAAATTTTCCTAATAGTTGGGGAATGACTTCTTTGCGACTCGTCGGAACCGACCGATCATGTTGATAGTGACCTCAGGGTATTCAGCTTCAGCTATTTTCTTCCTGTGTCGGCGTTGTCGTTTGGCAGGCCTGACAACGTTTGTTAATCTGTCAAACACGGATTGCCGAGGTGTGGATGCGCAACAATGGCATTCTGACAGGACTGCCGATATAAGCCTCTCACATTGACATGAGTGAGCTGCTTGCTGCGCTGGTTTTCCTCCTGATAATAATTCCCGCAAATCAGGAACTTGGGAGGAACTTTTCCCCGGGCGTGGAGGTGGAGATGGAACCCCCTGCCCTTGGGTGTGTGAGATTGGTTCTTGTCGAACGTGGATTCGGAAACCACACTGACTTTTCTGGACCTGGCGGACCTCTTGAAGATCGCGTTCTTGAAGAGCAGCACTAGAGTGGTGTTCTTGAAGATTAACGCGAGGGTCGCGTTTAGATTTGTAAACATTAGGCCAAGGCCTACGTTTAAATGATGAAACAGGCCTCTGAGGGTCCTGTTTTGGTTGAACGCTCCCCTGAGGGTCGCGTTTAGTTGGTGGAACAGAATCATGCTCTGTTTGAACGCGCACGTGACAGTCGCGTTTATTTTTGGCAGTTCCCTTCTGAGGGCTGTGTTTTGAAGAGACAACGCGCCACTCAGGGTCGCGTTTCAGCTGAATTAGCCGAGGTTCATAGTCGGGCTCATTGCCACGAAGTGAGCGTTCTGTTTTGGGAACGCTAGGTTCGGCTGAAGTTTCAGGAACGCGATTCTCGCGTTGTGTCAGCATTCGGCTTTCACGCAAGTGCGCTCGTCGTATGGATCTTCTCCGTCTGCGAGCGACGTTCTTCTTGGCTTGTTTCAAAGCCTTAGCAGCAGCGTCGTTGACGCTTATGGAACTCATCTCCTCCAGAGGCCGTTTGTGGCCTGAAGTATATCCGGCTGACGCGGAGGTGGGATTTTCAACTAGCAGAGCTAGTTTGAGTTCCTGGCCGAAGGAGAGGGCTTTCTTCGGGGTTTCAACAACAGAATCGACCTCCTTGGAGATCTTGCGGACACCACGCTTAGCTTTGGGGCTAAGAGATCTAGAGGATAAGGCTTCCTCGTATTTAGCTTGATCAAACTCCACGATGAGAGTTTCTACAGTTATTCCCGTGAGGTGGACGTCGGATTGCGCCACCACTTCTTCGTCGGAAAAGCTAGTCCCCAGCGGAGTCGCCATCTTTTGTATGTGGGAAAATTGCAAGGAAGAGAACAAAAGAAAATTGAATTGTATTTCTTTTAATCTCAATTACAACTTGATTACAAAAGAGAAGAAAATGAATTTGGTTTTCTCCTTTGTTTAAAACTGGGTTCTTCTCGGTAGCGATGGAATGCCTCCTTCGATTGCTTGCGTCGAATTTGCTCTCCGTTGACGATCTGACCGTCCTATCTCGTGGGAACGATGAACTTCTGTGGGAAGTTTTATACGTAACTCTTCAACGAGTTTAAGAACTCTGAACGAGTTAAAACTCTGTAGATAGAGTTGTTAGAACCGAAAATTCGGTTAATGATCAAGCTGTCATTCTGTTGTTGAAGAATCCTCTCAGATTTGATCTTCTGAGATCGATTCAAAAATCCTATCTTCAAGGATTTCGCTGCTGCTGTTGCTGAACCACCAAAGCTGAGTGGTTTAGATCCTCCAGAATTCGCTTCAGCTGCTAACTCCTCCGTTCCAGGAAGCCAGCCCCTTCTGTTTAGATTCTCCAAATCCAACCAGCCAGCCTGATCTGATTATCCAAAATCCGATCCTCCAAGAGCCAGCCTCTAACTCAGTTGAGTTTGTTGAGATTTTATAGGGGGATAAGAGGTTGTAACTGCCCTCTAAATCTGCTCCTACGTGGGCGTGATTTCCTCAGATCGTGGGAAAACAGTTCTGAAACCGTTCGACTCGTGTTTGAACAAGTCAAACGCCCAATCTGGCGTTCAGAACCCAACTTCGTGTCTTAGGATTGAGACGCGAGGTTGGGTGTTGGCTGAACATTGATGAACGCGAGGGTCGTTCGCGTTTTGGCTTGTTGCCTGCTTGGAAACGCGGGGTCGGTGTGAGTTGAACCCCTAAGAACGCGAGGGTCGCTCACGTTTGATTTGTGACTTGGAAACGCGGGGGTCGCCTGCACTTCCATAATTGTAACGCGGGGATGACTTCCGTGTTTTAGAAGAAGTTTGTTGACTTGTAACCTCTTCTGTAAGGTGTTGCAAGGACCGTCGTTCAGTAATCCTCGCTTTTGTTGTTGTGGAGTGTGAAAGTCGTCAGATTGTACCTTCCACTGTAGATTGTGAAGCCTGCTGAATAGAGTTTCCATCAGTTGTCGGAAGTGTCGTCGAATTGTAACTCTTCTCGATCTATGTGAAAAGTCCTCCATTTGGAGTTTTCGCTTATCGACCCGAAAGCTATTTGATTGTAGTTTTCATTGTTGGAATTTGTCGGGAATCAACATTCATAGTGTCTTTTAGATGAATATTTGCCCACAACTCTCTACCAAGCAACTCACCAACTAAGTCCAATCTTTTATTTCTGAAATCATTCCACTGCTCATCAGCATCTCTAATAGTTGCTAATATAATATTGGTCATGTTGTTGTTGCAACCATCAAGATCAATCATCTCAAACATGAGGTCGTGTTTGTAGCGATTATAATGCTGCGGATGTAATGATTTAGAAATCTCTTCTGTTTCGATCACAAGGATGAATTCTGCTTCTTGATTCGAAGGAACCATTGCCTTGTAATCTCGTAGGGATCAGCTATCTATTGTGATTTTTAGACAGCCTACAGGATGCAATGCTCAAAAATTCATGGATGATATAAAAGATGTAACTTCTTACTTTATTATATTTTATACATATAAAACAATATTTTTCATGTATAATATCTTAATTTTTTCCTCATTAAAACAAAAAAAAATCAGAGTTCATTCTTTCAAAAGTTTGTTCTCAACATCGGCATGACATACAAGTTCCTTGTAAAGTTGGATGAGAACTCAAAGGAAGAACGTGCACAAGGAAAGATAATAGCACAAGAAATCTAAATCCAAGAAGACATCACAATCAATATTGATGATGATGATTCAATTCTCGATTTACCAAAAAAGAAGATAAAGGTGGAGAAGGATTGATCAAGGGCCCACAAAAAAAAACATGAATGTTTTTTAATTTTAATTACATTTACAAATTGGTTGAAGGATTTTAAATGATTTTTTATATGCTTTTAATATTATGAATTGATGAATTTAATTTGTTAGGACAATTTATGATTTATACGCATATGCTCATATAGTTGTTTTATAACTATTGAATGCTTTGATTGTTATTGCAGTTATTAACTTAAATTTAACATTCAATTATGTGAATATAAATACATATTCAGAGAATAGTTCACTTTATTACTTTAAATTTTTATGTCAACTATTTTTTACTTATCTATACTGCACACAAACTATTGTTGATGAGTCATTTGCAAGATATATGATGACCAAGCACAACTTCCTGAACCTGTTGAAAGGAAACAATAGCTTTCTATAAAGAAGGTAGCTTATTTTACAAAATTATTATTGTAAATTATTTCTTTTAGTACCCCAAATTTATTTGTTTCTGTTTTATGACATGGCCAGGTTCTCAGTGTTTTTAAAAGAATAATCAATGAAGATTGCCTACTACTAGGTTTCATACCGAAAGATGATCGTCCGGATTGAATGATATTACAACTTCTTCCTATTCAACCACCTACTATAAGACCATTTGTTTTGATTGACAGCTCTGCTAGAAGTGAGATAAGTTTGTTCTGTTTCACAAAATGAGGGATAACCTGTATAGCATTACAAAACCATTGCATCACAATTTTTTTTCCTTTTTACTACAAACTATTCATGCTTGAAGAATTATATCTTATTCACGAATTTTTTTAAAATATATGCAGTTTGTCTCATGTTAAAGGAGTGCTAAATCCAGTTTCAAACAATTTTCATTTATTTCTAGCATTTGATGGCCTGAAATTCATTGTTGCTACTTTTTTGTTTGACAAATTGTACCTTTGTAAAACACTCAAGGTTAACTTCCTGCCATAAAGGTTATGCCTTTACGGAGTAGAACAAACCCCCTTCTATAAGGCAGGATATAGATAGTTGAAGTGAGAGGCTTGAAAGTCCTTACTGTTCAACATTTCCAACATACTATGGGTTACAACAAGAAATAAAAAAATTGATGTTACTAAATTCCTTATAAAACTGTTGCATTATATGCTCAGTTTATTGAACTAATAGCTGCATTATTTCACTATTCTCAGAAATATACCGAGGCTAGCATGTTGTTTTTGGCTATTCTCATGATTGATGTACATATTTGGTATGAAAATGTTTTTTGAGGATGCAAGTAAACATGAATATAATAAAATGTTTGCAGTTATTACTTTGCATTCATTCATAAGGCATACATATTACAATTGTTTGGTTGTATTCATGTTGTCTGTGTCTTGCTGAAGGTAGCGGAAAATACACGCCTACAATATTAGCATTTCCTTCTAATGAATTCTTAAGAGTTGGCATTAATGTGTCTGTTATATACCACAGTAGCTCATGTTATGCAATAAAAATAACATCGTTCTTATGTTTGTAACCTCAGATATGGGTGGTAGAAGGAAGTGGTCACTCGAGTTTCCCTCATGTTGCACTCAATGAGCGTATCCTTTCATCAATGTCGAGAAAGTATATTGCTGCGCTCAACCATGGCATGATTTAGAAATAGGTTTGCACTAGCCTACTAAATTAAAATCTGGATTATTTTCTTCTTTTATATATTATTTTCATTTTGTTTTCTCACCCTCTTTTCAATTTTATATTTAAGTTTGTTTCTCGTGTAACTACTTCAGGAACCCTTTGTAGATTTTAGTGTTTCTCCTCCCCTTTGTGGTTATTTTACTTGTCTAAATGACTGTTTACTTATGATGTAGGACCTGGAGCAACTGCAGTTTTTGTCGATGCATGTGCTTTCACTCATTTTGTGGGGACCACGAGAAAATATCTCGTGAAGAGAAGATGTGAATGAACAGTACAACAAAGGCCCACCCGACTCTAGTGTCCTATATATATACCTATTAATTCATAGGGTTTTGTGTGCAATTGGAGGTGTGTGAGGAGTAGAGGCAGGTACAAGGAAATCACAAAGGGCGGCTGCAGACTTGGGGCGTGCAATTGAGTGCAGAGCAAAGAGAAAGAGGTCTTAGGGCTTCGTGAAGAGAGTTTTGTGCAGTCTATTGTGCTGATTTTGAGAGAGATATTTGTGTGAGGGTTTAGATTTGAGAGATTGTAACCCTATTTGTATTCTCTTTCCCTCTAATAGTAGATCTCCCCCTCATTGCCCCGTGGACGTAGGCAGTTTACCGAATCACGTAAAAATTAGTTTGTTTGAGTTTGTGGCCATTGTAATAGTTTTTAGGATCACTCGACGCGCAGTCCTAGAGCTGACGAGAGGAAGAGCTAATATCCCACTTTGATGGGATATTAGGCTTCAGATTCTTTTTTCCTTTGAGAAACAAGAATTCTTATCGATCTTTCTCTCTTATTGTGCACCAGAAACTCTGCCGAAATTTCCGCTGCGCACAACAAGTGGTATCAGAGCTCGGGCTACGCTTAGGCTAATTTGAGGAGTAGGTCAATTTGGAGGCTCGTCTAGGGCTTCGTTTGGTGATAAAGGTGAGATCTTTTGGTAAAGACTCTATCTTTTCAGTTTTGGATCTATTCTTCGTTCGTTGATGCGTAAGATGTCGGGAAAAGAAGGTGCTTCGGGTGTCGAGGGTGGTTCTTCAGGCGTGAAGACCATTCAGAGTTTGAATATCCACTCTATGAAGATAGATGTGGAGAAGTTTAATGGCAGAAACAACTTTGGATTATGGAGATGCGAGGTTTTGGATGCGCTGAACGCGCAGAATTTGGAGGATACCTGGGAGTTAGATGGCAAGCCAAATGAGATTGAAGAGAAGGTTTGGAAGAAGATGAATCGAACGGCGTGTGGTATGATTAGGTCTTGTTTGACTCAAGATCTAAAATATGATGTGATGAATAAGACTTCTGCAAAGAAGATTTGGGAGATTCTCAAAAGCAAGTATCTGACAAAGAGTGTTGAGAACCGCTTGCATTTGAAGAGGAGACTTTATCGTTTCCAGTTGAAGAAGGGAACCTCCATTAGAGATCACATGAACACCTACACAAAGCTTCTTGCGGATTTGGCGAATGTGGATGTCATGATTGAAGATGAGGACAAGGCATTGTTGTTGTTGAGTTCCTTACCCGACGAGGAATATGAGACCTTCGTCCTTACTCTTATTAATGGGAAGGCATCCCTTTCGTATAGTGAGGTCACTGCTACATTGGTGAATTATCAGCTTCAGAAGAAGGATAAGAAGAATTCGACTGAGTCGGTAGCAGAGGCGTTGGTCGCAAGAGGGAAGAATCCGAACCGAAAGAATTGGAAGTCACAGTCTAGAGTAGGAAAAGATCAGTGTGCTTGGTGCAAGGAGACTGGTCATTGGAAGAAAGACTGCCCAAAGCTCGACGAATGAGTGAAGAATAAGCAGAAGGGAAAAGGGAAGCAACCATCATCAGAAGCAAACATCATATCGGATGGTAATAATTCTGACTCTTCTATTTATTCGCTTTCTATCAGTGCGAAAGATAGCTATTCGGAGGAATCCGAGTGGATGTTGGATAGTGGTACGACCTATCATGTGTGCCCTAGAAGGGAATGGTTCTCCAGTTTTGAGAAGCTGGTGGATAGTGGTGTGGTGTACATGGCTGATAACCGTGCATGCCAGATCCTTAGGATAGGAAGAATTCGCATCAAGATGTTTGACGGGACTGTTAGAGAGTTAAACGATGTGAGATATGTTCCTTCTCTGAGGAAGAACTTGATCTCAATTGGAGCTTTGGTTGGAGAGGGTCTGAATGTTCGAATTGAGGATATGGTTCTCAAGATTGTGGAAAACTCTCGTATTGTGATGAAGGGTGTCAGGAGGAATAACCTGTATCACTTGATTGGAGGTATAGTGGCAGGTGAAGAACTGACGACTTCTATTGATTCGACTAGACTGCGGCATTTGGGGCTTGGTCATTCCAGTATTGATTCCTCGCATAGATTGAAAGAGGGTGCGAAGACCTACAGTTTGAAGTCCAGTGAACATGTTGATTTGAGCAAGAAGACCGAGGTGAAGTGTGGCACCTCTATTCACCGTGCTAAGGGTCGTTCTGGAGGAGTTCACGTGGATGTTTGGGGGCCTTCCAAGGGGGCATCATTGGGAGGTAATAGAAGTTTGGTTTCCTTTGTTGGTGGCTGTTCTAGGCGTGTTTGGGTTGCAACCAAATCCCCTTTGGAGAAAGTCCTAGTAGTATCCAACAGATTGAAGAAGTGTGTAATAGACAGAAAGGTGAAGGTACTCCATTCTGGTGGGAGGTACAAGATGGACCTATTTCTGTATTAGAGCCGAGCTCACGGCATTTCGAGACACTTCGTTGGAAAGAAAATCTTGGGGCAACTAGATAGGGTGGCAAATTTGGAGAACTATGCCTTGCTGGAGGAGGATCGATGTTTGTTGTCAAGCAATGGTCTGCAGAAGAGTTTCTGGACAGAGGCTTCGACATATTTGGGTCATCCTATTAAAGAGTTGTCAACTGCTGTGATTGGAGGTAAAACTCCATTAGAAGATAGGTCTGATAGTGTCACTTTGGTTGAGGCTTCGATGAGGAAGCCAATTGACTCTCAGCAGGTGGAGAGTTTTGGACAGACCTTAGAGGTATCACAGCGGGTGGAGATTGATGCTACTCTACATTAGGTGAAGATTACTCCAGATCATACTGTATTGTTTGGGATTCCAGCTGAGGTGACACGGCTTGGAGATCATTTGATTTTGGATGCAGATGATGAGTTAGGTTTTGAACCGAGTGCAGCTGGCAGACATAGTTTGGATTTGGCCATTGGTTCACCTCAGGTGGAGGTGTTTGAGGCCATTGGAGGTGTTATCAGCCACAGAGTAGATGATATTGAAGAAGGGTTGCGAACTCTTCTATTGGATTAAGGTCGTTCGCGGCCATTTGGGTGAACTACGTTCGACTTGATTCCTTGGGCAAGAGGATACGTAGACAGTCTTTATGATGCAGCCAGGTTGGATTAGTTGATGGGGGTGAGATCGATTTGGTGAGTTGATACTGACATTTGGAGAGTGTTTGCATTCTCATTTGGGTTCTCGACTTGTTATGGATTGAGTCCGTTGTCGTGAATTGTTTCACTTCATACTGGACACAACAAGTGAGACATTTGGTTTGGTCAGTGTCAGCTCAGTTTTGGTAGAAACTTCGCTGAGGTGGAGAATTGTGGATGCGTGTGCTTTCACGCATTTTGTGGGGACCACGAGAAAATATCTCGTGAAGAGAAGATGTGAACGAACAGTACAACAAAGGCCCACCCGACTCTAGTGTCCTATATATATACCTATTAATTCATAGGGTTTTGTGTGCAATTAGAGGCGTGTGAGGAGCAGAGGCAGGTACAAGGAAATCACAAAGGGCGGCTGCAGACTTGGGGCGTGCAATTGAGTGCAGAGCAAAGAGAAAGAGGTCTTAGGGCTTCGTGAATAGAGTTTTGTGCAGTCTATTGTGCTGATTTTGAGAGAGATATTTGTGTGAGGGTTTAGATTTGAGAGATTGTAACCCTATTTGTATTCTCTTTCCCTCTAATAGTAGATCTCCCCCTCCTTGCCCCGTGGACGTAGGCAGTTTGCCGAACCACGTAAAAATTGGTTTGTTTGAGTTTGTGGCCATTGTAATAGTTTTTAGGATCCCTCGACGCGCAGTCCTAGAGCTGACGAGAGGAAGAGCTAATATCTTACTTTGATGGGATATTAGGCTTCAGATTCTTGTTCCCTTTTAGAAACAAGAATTCTTATCAATCTTTCTCTCTTATTGTGCACCAGAAACTCTGCCGAAATTTCCGCTGCGCACAACAGTTTTCAACTGCGTAAGTTACTTTTTATAGTTATGATGCGACTTTCAATTGTGCAAGTTATTTTTCAACTACTCTAAAAGGTTTTAGCTATCAGTGGGATTCAGTATTTTGTTCTGAAAGTATTAGTATATGTTTATCTTTACAATAACAACTATTTATACTTTGCTTCTTAAATTATGAACTACTTTGCATAAAAGTACGTGGAACATCTGTTTTTACTAAATTTGTTTTTTAAATTTTGCTACGTTTGTTCCTCAGTTTAATTAAAAAGGATTTTTTATAAGCCTCAAAAATGATTTTAAGTGGTCAGGGGTAGTTTTTGGATTCTTGAAAGTTGAACACGTGATCTGTAGAACATGTTTTTTAAACTTATTAAAAACATTGCTTATTGTTTTTACTTTTGCATTTTTACAAATTTGTTCATCAGATGAGTTAGGAAGAAATTTAAGTTATGAGGATAGCTCTGGGCGTTTTAAAATTGACACACATGACCAAAAGCAAGGCTGGTCTCAAATATGTATATAGTACGAGATATGTCAAGTTAAGAAAGCATGTAATATTCAAACTCAATAATCGACACACATGTAATATTCAAACTCGATTATGTGCTTTGCATCTGTTTTCTTTTCATTTCTGACTTTGATTCTACCTTGTTTGCTTTTACCTGACAAATATTCTTTGTGCGATTACTATTTTGTAACAGAGGTACTTCGTGATCTCAAGATCTCCACTTCAAGGAGGCCTTCGAGCCATGCGAGAATATGAGGTAGTTTATACAATCTTAGCAATCTTAGCAAACCATGAGAATGAAAGCCCATGGAGATATCTTCGAGGCTTGTACCAAGGCAAGACTGAGCTTTTAGGAATTGATAATCAAATCCAAGAAGTTTGTCTCAAGATCTTGAAGACCAATCAGAACTCCGTATTTGCTATCAGCCTTCTCTTGGATCTCCTTTGCAATGGCTTTCAGCCTTTTGGTGAATTGAGGGGGTGTTATTGCAATTTCAAGAAATCTTGAAGCCGGATCTGCAAATTCTAATTTAGCGACGAGCATTTGCTCAATTTTAGAGGCTGTTGCTCCTATGAGATTCAACTATTGAGAATGGCGCAGGAGCCGTATCTCTTCTCAGGTTTGTTGAGGTGGTCAAGAACCTGTACTGGTATTCATTACTTCAGCTGTTCTTTATGGGCTTCTTCGATGATTCAGCGATTAATATTTGATCGTTGAGCGTTGACTTTTTAAACAATGAAATTTAAATATGTATGTTCATGGAAGATGCGATTGGACTTGGGGATATAATTTAATACTCATATGTAGCAGCATTAATTTGAAATGTGGTTTTTATATTCCTGACTATCGTACGCGAGTTTATTTATTGGATGAAGTTGCAAGGCCTAAATTAAGTGTTTTGCCTTATCGTGCTTGTGGTATGTCGCCATTGACCATTGTGGGGGTTGAACTCGCACAAAGCGTTTTACCTAAACGTAAGTTATATCAATGTGTAGCTTATATCCTATTATAATAGAAGCTAGATTGCAGCCTTATGTTTTCAGTGAGTGGGAAAATTTTTGTAGCATATTGAGTCTATTAACTATTGAGCATGTTTAACGTTGGTTTTACTTATAAAGAAGTCTACTGAATTTTTTTTGTAGCATATTATGAAAATAACTTATCTGACATATATTGCTTCTGTATATTTTTGAAAGTGGTTTTTGGATATATACATTTAAGTCATGGGAACTTGTCAATTTACCCCTCAAATCATTTACTTTTAAATTTGCCCTTCAAATTGCTCTTTCGTCAAGTCCCCAAATCATTAAATTTTAAATTTGCCCCTCAAATTGCTTTCTCTACTAAAGTTTACATTCCATGCTAAATTCTGTCAAAATGTTCTTTACTGGTAAATTACATTTATCTCCCCCAATTCAATTTTTTTAGAAAAAAACAGCAATAAATCTAAACAAGTTGTTTTATCAAGGTTGGAACAATATATGTTTCTTTTATCATGTCACAAAATTTAAAATCCCATGAGCTCCGTAACATAAAATCATATTTCCATCTTTTACTATATTACTTGCAATGCAATTTATTCATATGATGTTATACTAATACTTTTGCAATACATTTTGCGTATCCCTTTGTAGTCTATAGACTTGACTACTGCAAGTGTGTTGTAGTCTCAAATATCAATTGCCATGTAGACATGCTTATACAACTGATCTCCTTTCCTGAATCCTCACATGCATGGTTTTAGGTGTCGTCCAGCAAGAAGTAGCAAAGAGCAGATTACATCCTGCAAGTTAGCACCTTATCATATAATACTGCTTCTAACATATGTTTAAATCTGCTTGCTATAAGCAACTTGTTTATGACCATGTAGGAAAATGAAAAATAACAAATAGTAGTTTCTGTGTGATCAATAAGACAATAACTTGCTTGATGAGAAAAACAAGAATATTCCCTCTAACAAGCAATTTTTTTAAAATTTTGGAGACTTCTTACTATGTTTGTGAAAGTTTCTATGATGTAAGCCATTGAGCTTTCAAAAAAACAAGAAGAAAATATAAACAAATGTAGCTCCTATAAATTTATTGAACAAGACCATACTAGAAATGCATGAATCAATGCAATCAGGAGATTGTTATCCAAAACCATTGAATGGTCCAACATCAACTCAGAAGTACAATCAGTTAAATATAATAATGTTTAGATTATGTCTATATTTTTATCAATTACTTAAATTACATAACTTTTTAACAAAAAATTATAAATAAAATTAAAAATTTAAAACAAAAATTGAAAAAATAACCACATGCATTGCACGTGCAATCCAACTAGTTTATATCAAATTTCACAGATATATATACTAATTTTCCTCACAAAGACAATATTTTAGCATCTGCGTACATGATAAGTAATAGAAATGTTCAATAAGTTACATGAATTAAGACCCGACTGGCCGATGGCACAATATGTGTTTTCTTAATAGGTTTGGATCCAACCAAGAACCATGTGGTCTAAGGCCCAAGAACAAACTTTAGAATTTAAACGACATTTTAGAGAACCTTTATTCTTGTTTGGTACATTGGAATCAAGTAAAATGAGAATGAAAATAAACCAAAGAATGAAATAGAATCAATATGTGAAACAAAATGCTCATTACTCACACGATTGAATACAATTAGAGAATGACGCACGTGAATACAATTAGAAAATGAAGCAGAAATGAGTATATTCGGAAGATACAGTGTTTTTTTAACTGACATGCAAATAGAAAACTCGAAGGGATTCAGACCAACAGGAGATGCGTGCAGGAACCAAATCCAAAAATATCAACACGCGAAAAGGGATGCTGAAAAAAAAAGCAAAGAAATAAATATAATACTTGTTTAATTTTGATCCTCGCAAAGTTAAAAAAAGAAAAACATTTTGGTTACATTGAGCATTCGACTATAGCACTCGGCATCCAGTCCCCATCCACCAAGTCCCTACAACTCACTTGACTTGAATAAGGAATTGATTAAAAACCAGTGGTACAGTAAATATACAGTGAATCAAAATACCTCCAAAAGCAGAACCCACCGTTTCTTGCAAATGTTAAGGTGTTCCAACTTCTTCTACCCCGCTAGCCTACTTTGCTCTCAAACCTGGGACATTGTTGAGCCCCATCTTTCTAAGAACAAGCTTGGCAATGGCAGGAGGATTCTCGAGCCCCATGCTTCGACTGAACTAATTTGCTAGAAGTGCGAGCTTATACTTGTCTCGTCCAATCATCTCGTTCGAATTGTAGTAACCAAGCCATGCTTGATATGCTGAGTCCTTGTTCTTCATCTCCACATGTGCAAGTGCCCGATCAACCTTTGCAGATGATAGGGGAAAAGATACATAAAACATTGTAAGTTTGAAGCTCAGAATGTGAGCGGATACGATTGATTAAAAAATGGCGAAGCACATGCATTAACTTCTAATTTGTAACCAATCCATCAATTAGATATCGACCACGAACAAAAAGTTGGACAAGTGGCAATTAGACGTGCTGACACAAATAAATAAACGTCGCTAGATGTAGATTTTACATCCCAAGAATAATGTATGCAAGTGCAACTAGGGATTAAATTTTCACAAACACAAGTAACGATTCCTAGTTCCAGGCATGACAAAGCAATGGACCCATAATTCTGCAACATTAATTTTATTATGGCACATCAGAGTTTCGGACTTGGGATCTAAACAATAAGATACTTAACATGATGAATACACAGAACAGGTTCGTCTTACAGCAACAAAGTCCTCTAAAATATCACTATTCAGTCTATTAATAGCAGATTCTGGTGCCATCAGAGGATTTGCTAATGCACCAGAGTACCCAGCAGAGTGAAGTGACTCCAATAGCAAACCTTATGGATTGTTAGAAATTTCACCAATCTCAGCTTTAACTTTTTGCAGCTGCATTGAAACAAGTGATTAAGATTCAATTCTTCAGGAATGAATAAATGAACACAGATCTGACAAAATAGAATACCTGTTCATTTGCTTCCCAGTCAAGAAAAGCAGGATTCCTGACAGAATCAATTAGCACCTCAACCATTTCCAGCATGTAGGTTTTTAGAGCATCATAATTGTAACCCATTTGTTCACGAGATGCAGATGCTGTAACATTGCCTCCAGTTGCCTCAACTTCACGCACAAGGCGCAAGTGGCTCCTGTTCGTGGTACTCTTGAAGGCCATCCTCTCTAAAAAATGTGTGACACCAAGTGAAGCAGGTGTCTCGTATACAGAACCACATTCTACATAGAGCCCAATAGAAGCAGCTGGGTTCTAAAAGCAAGCCAAACAAATATAGTTACAACACCAGAACAGCGATAGAAATGATATTAACATTATGAAAATTTGTGAAGTACATACATGTGATGTTTCAGAGGCAATTTTCACTCCGTTTGGAAGAGCTGTAATCCTTGTCTCGCCCGCTTCTACTTTATCAGGCAAGGGTGGGGGCAGTGTGACCCCCTCAAGAGGGAGTTCCAGAGAGGGAAGTTTCTGAGAACCCCCAGTGAGCCAGCCAAAGAATTTGGAGCCTCCAGAAGAAGGTTTTGCAACAGCTGTACTAGCTAATCTTGTTGCAGCGCCAAGAACTCCAGTCTCACCGGCATTTCGCTGAAAAACAAACACATTACTTACTTTCATTTTGAAAATAGTGCTCGAGACTTTCATGTAAGTGACTACAACTTATACTAAAGGCAAATGAAATAAGAAAGATAAACATTATGGAATAGTCTTTTTTCGAGCCAAATAAGCACAAGGTTATTCTCAGATTAGAGTAAATGGCCCCTAAAAAGATACTTATTTTGCGTCATCAATATGCTGATGTAAACTTGTTTTTACAAAAACACTCAGATATATTTATATACCAACAAGAAATATACCTACCTTATTAGAGATCACAAATGGGTCACATCAAATTCTTTTATAAGGTTCATATTAAAAAAATTGAAAAATAACCCATTTTTATCACAATAACTGTAAATACCAACATCATCGCTTTAACAATCATTTCAATCATTAAATTGAGTTCAAATGATTAATCTCTAGCATGTCGTAATTTTTTTTCAAAATGAAAATAAGTCGATCCTGGAATGACCACTAGAAAATGATCAGATCCAACAATTACCTACACTACTCAATCAAAATTTTACCGAAATAAGATATCAAACGCATAAGATTCTAACGAATATCAAAAAAAATCCTGAAGTTCGAGATCTAGGGTTAGGGTTTGGGAGGACAGCTGACCTTGAGAGCCCGAAGGCGGGAGCCAGCAACTCGATACATGATGGCGGAGGAAATGGATCACAAACCCTAACCCTAGCTAGGTTTTGCTCTTAGAGAGAGAGAGAGAGAGACAGAGAGAGGAGGCGATCCAAAAGAGAAGGGAAGAAGAGGTCTCACTCAATATCACGAAATAAATGGCTGCCCTCCAGACTCGCGAGGAGCTTACTCGATGTGACGCACTTACACGGCGTATGTTAGCACGAGGCGCTTTTTGTGGACGGGTGGACTTGAGCAGATTACCCGATTTGGATCCGGCCTGTCAAATGGGGTCGGGCCGGGAATAGATCCACGGACCAATACTGATTTGTTATTTGGATTTTAGATTGGCTTAATAGAAAATACACCCCTTAGTATCATCCAATTAAGAATAAACCCCCTGTAGGGGCCTAACTGCAAGTGCACTCCCGTGATGAACTCTTTCAACGCTTTTAAAAGTTAAAAAAATTTGTCAATCAGGGGCTTATCCTTATAAATAGAACTATAGGGGGGTATTCACGCCCTTAAATATCTTTAGCGATTTTAAGAGTCAAAATATTTCACTTGGGGAGTATATTCAAGAATAATGTAACTATATGGGGTCCATTCTCATTTGGATGATATTATAAGGTATGTCTGCGATTAACCTTTTAGATTTAGTCGATCAAAAAATTATAGATGGATGACACTCTAGTAATTCTAAGCAAGTATAAAGCTATAAGCAGTAAGGGTGCAAAACGTATATAGATATCCACGAATATATGTATACCAATATCCTATTGGATATGGATATGAATACTAAACATCTATATCTCGTGAGATACGAGCAGATAGAGATGCAACAGTGAATATTTGGATCAATATCCGAATATCTAAATACATAAGTTGATCGTACAATATAAATTATTTTGACATTAGATCATGAGCTTGAGACTAATTTTAATAATTTAGGGATGTAATCTAGCTTTTCAAATATGTTTACCATATTGATGAACTTTCATTAGTGAAAGTTATTATAAGCAAACATTCATGGTATCACATGACTTGCATATTTTTCTGATGTGTTTATCTCATTTATGTTCTTGCATCAACGTGTATTTCTTATCTAACTTGTATTTATATCAAATTTCACAGATATAGATACTAGTTTTCCTCACAAAGACAATATTTTAGCATCTGCGTACATGATAAGTAATAGAAATGTTCAATAAGTTACATGAATTAAGACCCGACTGGCCGATGGCACAATACGTGTTTTCTTAATAGGTTTGGATCCAACCAAGAACCATGTGATCTAAGGCCTAAGAATAAACTTTAGAATTTAAACGACATTTTAGAGAACCTTTATTCTTGTTTGGTACATTGGAATCAAGTAAAATGAGAATGAAAATAAACCGAAGGATGAAATAGAATCAATATGTGAAACAAAATTCTCATTACTCACACGATTGAATACAATTAGAGAATGACGCACGTGAATACAATTAGAAAATGAAGCAGAAATGAGTATATTCGAAAGATACGGTGTTTTTTTAACTGACATGCAAATAGAAAACTCTAAGGGATTCAGACCAATAGGAGATGCGTGCAGGAACCAAATCCAAAAATATCAACATGCTAAAAGGGCTGCTGAAAAAAAAAGCAAGAAATAAATATAATACTTGTTTAATTTTGATCCTCGCAAAGTTAAAAAAAGAAAAACATTTTGGTTACATTGAGCAATCGACTATAGCACTCGGCATCCAATCCCCATCCACCTAGTCCCTACAACTCACTAGACTTGAATAAGGAACTGATTAAAAACCAGTGGTACAGTTAATATACAGTGAATCAAAATGCCTCCAAAAGCAGAACCCACCGTTTCTTGCAAATGTTAAGGTGTTCCAACTTCTAGCCTACTTTGCTCTCAAACCTGGGACATTGTTGAGCCCCATCTTTCTAAGAACAAGCTTGGCAATGGCAGGAGGATTCTCGAGCCTCATGCTTCGACCAAACTCATTTGTTAGAAGTACGAGCTTATACTTGTCTCGTCCAATCATCTTGTTCGAATTGTAGTAACCAAGCCAGGCTTGATATGCTGAGTCCTTGTTCTTCATCTCCACATGTGAAAGTGCCCGATCAACCTTTGCAGATGATAGGGGAAAAGATATAAAACGTTGTAAGTTTGAAGCTCAGAATGTGAGCGGATACGATCGATTAAAAAATGGCGAAGCACATGCATTAACTTCTAATTTGTAACCAATCCATCAATTAGATATCGACCACGAACAAAAAGTTGGACAAGTGGCAATTAGACGTGCTGACACAAATAAATAAACGTCGCTAGATGTAGATTTTACATCCCAAGAATAATGTATGCAAGTGCAACTAGGGATTAAATTTTCACAAGCACAAGTGACGATTCCTAGTTCCAGGCATGACAAAGCAATGGACCCATAATTCTGCAGCATTAATTTTATTATGGCACATCAGAGTTTCGGACTTGGGATCTAAACAATAAGATACTTAACATGATGAATACACAGAACAGGTTGGTCTTACAGCAACAAAGTCCTCCAAAATATCACAATTCAGTCTATTAATAGCAGATTCTGGTGCCATCAGAGGATATGCTAATGCACCAGAGTACCTAGCAGAGTGAAGTGACTCCAATAGCAAACCTTGTGGATTGTTAGAAATTTCATCAATCTCAGCCTTTACTTTTTGCAGCTGCATTGAAACAAGTGATTAAGATTCAATTCTTCAGGAATGAATAAATGAACACGGATCTGACAAAATAGAATACCTGCTCATTCACTTCCCAGTCAAGAAAAGCAGGATTCCTGACAGAATCAATTAGCACCTCAACCATTTCCGGCATGTAGGTTTTTAGAGCATCATAATTGTAACCCATTTGTTCATGAGATGCAGATGCTGTAACATTGCCTCCAATTGCCTCAACTTCACGCACAAGGCGCAAGTAGCTCCTGTTCGTGGTACTCTTGATGGCCATCCTCTCCAAAAGATGTGTGACACCAAGTGAAGCAGGTGTCTCGTATACGGAACCACATTCTACATAGAGCCCAATAGAAGCAGCTGGGTTCTAAAAGCAAGCCAAACAAATATAGTTACAACACCAGAACAGCGATAGAAATGATATTAACAGTATGAAATTTTGTGAAGTACATACAAGTGATGTTTCAGAGGCAATTTTCACTCAGTTTGGAAGAGTTGTAATCCTGGTCTTGCCCGCTTCTACTTTATCAGGCAAGGGTGGGGGCAGTGTGACCCCCTCAAGAGGGAGTTCCAGAGAGGGAAGTTTCTGAGAACCCCTAGTGAGCTAGCCAAAGAATCCGGAGCCTCCAGAAGAAGGTTTTGCAACAGCTGTACAAGCTAATCTTGTTGCAGTGACAAGAACACCAGCCTCACCGGCATTTCGCTGAAAAACAAACACATCACTTACTTCTATTTTGAAAATAGTGCTCGAGACTTTCATGTAAGTGACTACAACTTATACTAAAGGCAAATGAAATAAGAAAGATAAACATTATGGAATAGTCTTTTTTTGAGCCAAATAAGCACAAGGTTATTCTCAGATTAGAGTAAATGGCCACTAAAAAGATACTTATTTTGCGTTATCAATATGCTGATGTAAACTTGTTTTTACAAAAAAACTCAGATATA
>BQKN01063476.1:214-18696 GCA_022839385.1 Asparagus kiusianus
ATCTATCCGGACTTGATTTGATAGTCTGGATCTTGATTTGGCAGTAAATCGGCCTTGGTGTTTGTGTTCGAATCCATTCTATGGTTGGATGACTTGTTGTCTCCCCGAACCGCACACGAATGCATTCCGTTGCTCGCGTGCAATTTGTTAACCTCGTCGCCTCGTCGCTTGATGGTTCGTTGGTTTGTCGAATCACCGTGTCGAGCTGTGCTAAGGGACCTATAGGCAATTTTATACGCCTACAGATACCCCCTCCAAAGTATTTCAGCCTCGTTCTTTTATAGAAGAGTCTGGAATGCTTTGGATATGATTGCCCCTACCTTCAGTCGGTGTAACGGGACCTTGAAATGACTTTTGTTCTGTATTCCTTCAATCCTTCAGGCTATTCGATGCTTTGTCGAACATCTGTAATGGTTCTGGTACTGCATTTATTATCTGACCGTTGTCGGAATTTTGAACTTGAAGTCGATTCCTGATTTTTCGATCTTTAGCTCGTGCTCGTTGGTTCAACATAGAACTGACCCTCGATTGTTGGCGTTGAGTCTTTAATTACGACGCGTTGTCCGGCATAGTGTTATTGAGTTATCCTTAAGAATATTTTTAGAAAAAATATTCTCCAGGAACTTCTCAACAAAAATAGGGAATAGTTTATACTCATATACCTTATTGGAGTATTTCTCATGCCCGAATGAACTGAACCGGTGTGATAATTATCTGAACCGGTCTGATAATATGTAAAAAAGGCAATAATTTGGCTTAAAAAATTCTTCCGATCCTTCCGAATGTGTGGGAGAGGCCAAAATAAACGAAGGATTGGACCCTTGGTCGATTTGAAGTTGTTTCGACGCTCAATTCGGCTTCAATTTGAATTCTGGCTCAACTCTGGTTCAAACTGGTTCAAGACTGGTTCAACTTGGTTCAAACTGGTTCAGGACTGGTTTAAGACTGGTTCAGACTGGTTCATCCTGGTCTGGTCTGGTTCAGTCTGGTTTGGTCTGGTTCAGCCCCTTTTGAACTGATTTGGACTGGTCTGGTCTGGTTCACCCTGGTCCGGTCTGGTTCAGGACTGGTTCACATTATAAAAGGGGGTCTTTTTTCTTTTCTTTTTCTCCTCCTAGGGCCGGCCCCCATCTCCCCCTCTTTTTGATTTTTCTCTTCCCTCGAGCGTCTTCTCTCCTTCAAACCTTGAAATTCGTCTTAGATCCAGTTTCCTCTTGATCTTAGACCGAAAAATCCTTCAAAACTTCCTTATTTAAAGTTTTTCTCAGGCCCCTCGAGCGCGTGGCTCGAGCTCTTTTCAAGATCTGATTTTTGTCGGATCCTCAAGCTTTTCCTTAGGTAAATCCCCCATAATTTTGGATATTTTCATGTTTAATTTAGTACATGAATTTGTGAGATTGCATATGAGGATTAGGGTTTATGATTTGGCGCCTCGAGCTTCTCTTTTAGGAGGGTAAAATTGATAAAAAGGGGAACTTTTTTCTGGATCTGATCCCTCAATTTATTTTGCAGATCATTATGTCGCGTGTCTCGAGAGGCCGCTCCCCTGCTGCGTCGGCTGATGGCGCGCCTCCCTCTTACGCTGGTGAGCTATTTTTGACATATTTAGAAATTTACAAATTAGCCCTTTGTTCTTGGAAATTTGTAAATTGGTCCTTTTACCCCACGTTGTTCTCCTTGGTGAGGTAACCGGGAAGAGCCTTGATTCTCCTTGGTGAGGATCGACGCTTTAAAGATAGGTTTTGCTTGGTCAAAAACCATATCTCAAAATAAAGGGGGCGATTTGAAGCTGCATTGTGCTTTATAAGGCAGAGATATATTATCAATATACCCTATCTTGTGATTGCACAATGTGGCCAAATCGTCTCACCCTTTATAAGGCAATGACTCTATCTTACCCATTTGTAAGATGAGTTCAATTTCCTTTTATAATTGAGACTAACAGGTGTTTAACTGTTTATTTCCAGTGGGATACCCTTCTGGATCATTCTCATCTCATACAGTATATGAGCGTCGTGGCGAGTACTATTCAACTTTCGACGATCTTTCTCCCATTCCAGTTACTCCTCAGTTCGCTTTGGGCACATCGACTGAGGTTGCCCAAGTGGTGAAGGAAGGTGGGCATCGAGCTCTTCGACAGTTGATTACAGATGCACCTTTCGTGAAGGATGCCAGTTCTATTCAGCCTCTCAGGAAGAGCGATTTTTTATTTGGCGACTCTGTCGAAGACCCGGATGCCGTGTTTATTGATGCCGAGCAGTGGCTTCATAAAACTGGCAGTGGTTTCATATATTTGCCGAAGATTCCTTGGCATCGTTCATTGACTGAGCTCAGGTGTCAGGCTGTGACACAGGAGATGTCGTGGCGCTTGACGGAGGAGCATGAGAGCGTCCACTGCGGCTACATCACACATCAGGAATTTCCTGGCTCGAGCGGGAGTCATGTCACCGGATTGCGTCCTGGAGTATTAGGGCTGGATGCACCACCACGTAACGAGTTCCTTGCCACCGCTTCTACCTTAAGGAATCGCCTCGCTGCTCTAGGACGGGAGATGCCTGCGACGCGTCACAGAATTTATGGTTGGGTCCATTCTTTGGACAAGTTTTGGTGGACTCGCATGACGACGTACGTCTTAAGACGATGGGGCGAGGAGTTGCACGCTTGTGGTTTATATGCAGCTGTTCGTGCCACCATGTATGGCTTGCCTGTTAGCGCGAGGCATTTCTGTGCTTTGTTCGAGCTTTATAATCCAGATTCGAACACTTTTCTGACCCGGCAAGGGGAGTTGGGCTTGGCTCTTCACGAGATGCACAGGATTTCTGGCTTGCCCATGGGACAGATGTTATATTAGGAATACTTTCCCTCCAATCATGAATTGAATCAATTGAAGGATCGTATGCCCGATCGCTATGAGACTCTATGGGACCTCACTTGTCACTATCATATTGCTTTGGCGCAGTCTGAGCCTTTAGCAAAGAGGACTAAGGTATTCGTGAGTCTGAAGCAGTTTGCAAATTATTTGTTCAAGAATCTGGAGAGCAATTCTGGCGAGGCTATTTGTGAGTTGGCCACACTTACTCCCTCAGGGGTGAACAGTCTACTGAAGAAGATTGACGCTCATTCTTATACCACTAGCAGTCCTGAGGGTGGCTTTCCTGCAGGGACCAAGTTCAAATCATTCTTATGGCATGCAACCGCTGGAAGTGCTCCATATCAGTCTGGCAGTTATCTCGCTATTTGGTTAAAGAAATGCGTAGTTCCATATCAGTCTGGCGACGCCTTGCCCCTGGAAGTGCTCTACCCAGCAGTTCAGCTCGCCTACAAGAAAGAACTTTCACTTCTTCCGGTGATGGTGGCTAACATTCATCGAGGACTTTGACAGCTTTCTGGTGCCTTTACACAGAAGGAAAGTGATTTGCCGGGTCAGATTCCCACCATTAAGATGGAGCTTCCGTACACTTATTTGATGGCTTGGTTCGCCCTTCACCGTTCTGATATGATGTCGGTACCGAACGCCACAGACCACTCCGTTCCCTTACTACAGTTGCTTGAGAATGGCAAGTGGGAGGGGCGCGGATTTTCTGACATCAGACAGCAGCTGCAGGTCCACAAGTGTTGGACATTTTCCACTTGCTTTCCGCAGTTCTCCGGCCGATACGGCGATTGTTTGATAGATGAGGAGAGGCCGAGGGAGTATCGAACTCACTTAGACATCGGCTGCTTTAACTGGTTGGTGAACATTAGGCCAGGTTATCTGACTTTTCGGGTGAGGGATCAGTGTTTCATAGAGCCATATCTACCCTGCCGATTCGCTCGCCAGTTTGGCTATGATCAGCTTTACGTCGGGAATCCCCGTCAGCAGCTTCGGGCCCACGGCGGTTTGGTGGATGGTCTCCGTGCATGGTTGTGGACCGTGACTGGCTGTACTGGTGCTAAGTTTAGTCTCCCGAGTGCTGATCGGCAGTTGAACCTCACTTTCTTAAGCTGCAAGTGGTTGTTAGCAGCTAATAAGACTATCCCCGTGAAGCCGATTGCAGAGCTAGATTCCGAGGAAGCTTCTCAGGTTGATTCTCGTAGGATTTGGGAAAACGCTCGGTCACAGAGGATACGGAACAAGACTCGTCGGATTGATGAAGAGGGAATGAGGACCTTCCATTCTGCAGACGAGGCTTTAGGCGGAGATCCTGAAGATTACGATGACTTTTCCGAGCGAGGTTAACCATCTATTTTTTTTTGTTTTCCAGAATTATTAAAGCTGACAATGGTTTGGTGTTTCAGGGACCATTGGTGACCAGGAAGAAGAGTTTCGTCCTCCTCCCCAGGCGAGACCTTCGATTATTGTCCCTGCTGCTAGGCGGAAGAGATTAGCCCGCAAGCCGCGTGCAGCTTCCCGAGCATCTGATATGGATTTGGCTGGTGATGATCCTGCTAGTGACGGAGGTAACATCTACCCTGTAAGCCATTCTCTTGATTATTCAGAACATTGACTCATGCTTTTCCATCTCTATATAGGAGAGCGTGGAGAGAGCGAGATGAGTCCTGATCCTGTTCCTGTATCTTCTGGTGAGCCCGACTCGTTGCCCCAAGTAGAGAGGCCTACAGGAGCTACTGACATTAGAGAGAATATCAATGTAGGACCTGATTCCGCGAATCCAGGTACATCTACCATCGACAATGTATCTTTTAGATGGTACACCAAGGAATTGAATGATTCGGAATTTGTGCATCCTCTAATTGTCTCTGTACTTCTCGCTCCTTCAGATAACTTGCAGGAGGCGAACGTGGATTTTGGAAATAAAGAGGCTAATGCACTCGTAAAAGGTAACTCATTTCTGTTGGTTGTAATCTCTTCATTCTTCTTTGGTACTTATATTCTCTTGTGTCAGATTTCTCGACTGATGATTTTGACGAGGAAGGCTTGCTTGTGGACACTCCTATGCTCCACTTCATATATAGCTCTCCTCAGATTGATGACCAGTTACCTGGAGATATGTTCCCTGGGTCCTCATTCCCTAAGAATCCCGAGGATGATTATTTTGAAGGTACGTGCCTCCTCCCAAGTTAATTATAGGACTAGCCAATTCTTGACTAATGCAGCTATAATGTGATGTCTCTGAGAATTCTGTTTTGTGTTTGACAGGAGCTTTTGTCGAGACTGATCCTGTTGAGCCGACTGCGAGACCAACTACACTAGTTGATACATCCACAGCGGTAACACCTCCGCCACCCCCAGTGACTCAAGAGGGTATGAATTAAGCAACTGAGAATGTTATTTATTTCCTCCTCAAGACATTTTTGATAGATTTTTCCTTCTTTGTGTAGGGGCTTCTTCTCAGCTCCATGTCCCTGTGAAGGAGTTGCTATCGGATAACGATCCTGAGAAGATCGTTCTCTGCATAGAACTTCGCTCCTTCTTCTCCTTCGTGAATGCTATGATTGGCAAGCTCTTCCACGGTGGACTCTTCTTTCGCCAATTCAAACCTTTCCTTGATCCCAAAGTTAATTCGATAAGGGAAGCAGGATATCCAGATTTGGCCAAGGCTATAGTTGATGACCTCGATTGCCTAGAGCATGAGCTTCAGATGTTTCGTGAGCTCCGAGATGCAGGAGCCTCCTCATTTATTGCTGTCGAGCTAGATACCCGCATTGCGCGAGACTCGGATTCTTGCTAAGCTTGAGATTCAGATGCAGCGGGACCGAGTAGATCGAGTTGAGACCAGTCTTGCTGCTAGATCATCTTCGCTTGCCGAGCTCGATCTTTCTATTACCTCTTGTACGATCGAGATAGACCAGCTCAGAAGAGTACTTCGTGAAAAAGAGGAGACTTTGGGTATTCTTCAGATGACGAAAGCACAGGATCAGCAAACCTACACTGTCTTATCTGATGAGTTGAAATCCTTGAAGCAGAAGCTAGTCGAGACAGAGGAGATTGCTACGAGGACTTCAGCCACCACCGAGGAGTCCATCAGAGCTGAACTTAAGCACGCTTATGATGAGAAGCTGTCTAAGATCAGTCAGCATATTTTTGGTCATGGGCTTGATGTATGATTTTGTTTGCTGAGTACTTTGACTTTTGATTCCTTTAGTGAAACTGGTTTTCGTCTTTATCTTTATTATGATTCGTCATTCCGTTTGAAATGATTGACCATAATACTCATAGGATTTTTGGCAAACCCTCAGCCATCAACGGGTTTGATGAGCCTTTACCGACTACCGTTTGAGTCGGGCTAGCATGCGAATTGTTTAAATCCGTTCGCATGTAACGTTGCGCTCAGAGATTGAATTCTTTGAGGCTTTGTGCTATGATGTCGAATACATAGACTTCGCCATTGTTACGGGAATAGGCTACCCGACGACACGTGTTAGGTGTTGGCTTTAAGATTTTTGGCTAACCCCCAGCCTTCAACGGATTTGATTAGCCTTTACCGACTACCGTTTGAGTCGGGCTAGCATGCAGATTGTCTAAATCCGTTCCGCACATGACGTTAAGCTAAAAGAGTTAACTCTTTTAGTGCTACGACATTGAATACGTAGACTTCGTCTTTCTCCTGTGAAAAGACTAAACAGCAACGTGTATGAGACGTTGACTTAGGATTTTTGGCAAATCCTCAGCCTTTAACGGATTTGATGTGCTTTTACCGACTACCATTTGAGTCGGGCTTACATGCGGATTGTTTTAATCCGTTCCGCATGTGACGTTGTGCTAAAGGAATGAACTCCCTTAGACTTTTTGCTACAACTTCGAATATGTAGACTTCGCCATTGTTATGGGAATAGGCTACCCAGCAACGTGTACTAGACGCTGACTTATCCCTACTTAGGCTTCGGGATAAAACACCCCAGGATCAAATTCTGGTGTCTCTTTCTACGGGAAAGAGACTAAACCGGCGACGTGTGTTAGGCGCTGACATATCCTTTCTTAGGATTCAGGATGAAATTCCCCATGCGTATGAGGCATGGATTTTGGTGTTATTAATAACAACCTGCCACAATGTTGAATATGTGGACGGGTGTTTTTTTTAACGGTTAAGAACTAACCGACAGCGCGTGTTAAGCGCAGACTTATCCTTACTTAGGTTTCAGGATAAAATACATCAGAATCGAACTCTGGTGTCTTCTTCTTCGGAGAAAGACTAAACCGATAACGTGTGTTAGGCGCAGACTTATCCCTGCTTAGGATTCGGGATAAACTTCCTAGGATGAATCCTAAATTGATAAATTTTTGGAAAAAGGATCGATGTGGGAAGGAAGAATTTTATATTCTATTCCCTAAACAAGGAAGGAAGAATTTTATATTCTATTCCTTGATTTTGGAAAAGAAGAATTTTATATTCTATTTTTAGTGCAAGAAAGAAACTAGAACTGGGATCTCCACTCCGAGAATCTGGAAGACCTAGATAAACTTACCTTTTATAGGATTGGTTATCTGATCGAAAGATGAGTCCTTCGTTTATCGAAGTGAAATTTCAACTTCAGTTATAACCATGAGAAGGTTTAACCAAAGAGAAAAGAAAGGGAGTTCTTTCGTTTATCGAAAGGGGACTCCGAACTGAAAGTGGACCTCTTGTTCATGGAAAGAGTCAAGAGGCCCAGAAGAACATTTTTTGGTGGACTCACTGTCAATTGGAATTGATCAGTGAGGGATTTTGGTGGTGAAAATGAATTTGGGTTATCTTCTAGAATATTAAGTGTAATATTCTTCAAGGAACTTCCCGATAAATGAGTTATCCTGAATGTACTAGGGATAGTACTTTTTCAAAAACTTCCCATTTATTGGTATTAATTGCCTGATACCCTCTAAAGAAATTAGGCAATAAGCACCGTTTGAATAGACTGTGTCTATTACAAACGGTCCTTCCCACTTGGGTTCGAATTTACCTTTCTTCTTGGAGTTGAGGATTATCGGTCGGCGAGCGGCGAGGACCAGATCTCCTTCCTTGAATCTTCTCTATCGGACTCTCTTGTTGAAAGCCCTGGACATTCTAGCCTGATAGAACTCAATGTGTTGTTGAGCTTCCAAGTGCTTTTCGTCCAGCCTCTCGAGTTCTTCGAGACGTTTCTGATGTTGCTCTTCGGTCGTCATCTCCGTTGCGAGAGCGATCCGAAGGGAGGGGATTTGAATTTCCAACGGTAGCACTGCTTCACATCCGTACACCAACGAATATGGGGTGGCTCCCGTAGGTGTGCGTATGGTGGTGCGATAAGCCCAGAGCGCCTCGCCGAGTTTATCGTCCCAATCTCGCTTATTGGTTTTCACGAGTTTTGACAGGATCTTGATGATCGTCTTATTGAAAGCCTCAGCTAATCCATTAGCAGCAGGATAATAAGCCGTTGACGAAACATCTTGAATCTTGAATTTGTCACAGAACCTGATGAAAGCATTGCTTATGAATTGCGGACCGTTGTCATGAATGATCCGTCTCGGCACGCCGTGTCGGTATATGACATGATGCTTGATGAAGTTGATGATGTTGTTCGTCTTCACTTCTTTAAGCGGAATTGCTTCAGCCCACTTTGAAAAGTAGTCCGTGATAGCGAGGATAAATCGATCACCTTTGACTGAAGGAGGAAAAATAGGACCGACAATGTCCATACCCCATGTCTCGAATGGCCAGGACGTGGTTGACGTGTATAACCGCTCCGGTGGCTGGTGCATATAATTCGCATGCACTTGACAGGCGTGACATTCTCGTGCATATTCGATTGCATCACGTACCATTGTTGGCCAGAAGTATCCCATTCTTCTGATTCGATCATACAGCTTGGGACCAGGCTGATGCGCACCGCATTCTCCTTCGTGTGATTCCTTAAGAACTTCTTTTTCTTCTTCGTTCGAAAGGCATCGGAGAAGCAAATCATCATACCCTCGACGGTATAATGTACGGGTCTCAGTATTGTAAAAGAACCGTGGTGCTCTTCGGCGAATAGATTCTCTTTCTTTTACATCCTCCGGCAAAATGCCATATTGGACATAATCAATGATGGAAAAGTGCCAATCTCGGGACTCAGACCCGATTTGAGTTGAGTTCACCTCCTTGGTGTTTATGTTCTTGTCATCTTCCTCTTCGATGTCCATATCGTATATGGGTACGCAGAGTTGGTGTGATCTTACTGTAACTAGCAGTTTAGTTTCGGGCGGCTGCGCGAGTGACACTGCTAGTGCTGCCAGTGCATCTGCATAAGCGTTCTGGAGACGCGGGATGTATTCAATGAAGAATTCCTCAAAAGAATCTGCCATTCTGATGGCCTCCTGATGGTACGGGATCAGGTCTGGGTTCCTGACTTCATACTCTCCACGGACTTGGTTGACTATCAATTGAGAATCTCCAAAAGCTTCGAGATATTCGACCCCCAGCTCCTTGGCGAAACTGAGTCCAATGAGGAGCGCGTTGTACTCGGCTACGTTATTGGAGCATGGTCCAGTCAGTGAATACGCCCGAGGCATCACGTGCTTCCCCGGGGAAACTAAAACAACTCCAACTCCGGAGGAGACTCTAGAACATCCAGGGGTTATTGCCTTATTAACTGCTCTCGAAGCACCATCAAAGTATAACTGCCATACTTGTTGATGTGACGTGGTGTTAACCTCGTGGGTTTCATCCGGCAAGTCATCATATACTTCTGCCGTATCTGTTGTCGGGCTTGCCGCCAAAAGATCACAGATCGCTTGTCCTTTGACTGACTTCTGCTGTTTGAAGTGCATATCATACTGGGACAAGAGAAGGGCCCACTTCGCTAACCGCTAATTCATCGAACCCGGTTGCGTCATAAAAACCCGTACGAGATTTACGTTAGAGATAACGTAAATCGTTTGTCCAACCAAGTAATGCTGCATCTTTTGCACTGCGAACACCAATGCGAGGCATTCTTTTTCAATCATCAGATATCGGGACTCAGCGCCTACCAACGTCCGACTTAGGTAATAAACTGCCTGTTCGTGACCATTATCATCGTCTTGTGCTAATAAAGCACTTATCGAATGGTTCATCGCCTTGATGTAAATCAAGAACGGTTTACCTGATTTTGGTGCGACAAGAACAGGAGGGTTCGTCAGATACGTCTTGATATCCTCGAGTGCTTTTTGGCAGGCGTCGTCCCAAACAAACGACACACCTTTCTTGTTTAGCTTAGAGAACGGCTGGCACTTCCCAGAGAGATTTGAAATGAACCGCCGGATGTAAGCTAAACGCCCTTGCAATCCTCTGAGTTCTCTTAGATTTCTTAGGGGTTGCAATTCATTTATCACCTTCACCTTATCAGGGTCGATGTGTATACCTTTAGTGGTGACGACGAATCCAAGGAATTTTCCGCTAGACATTCCAAGGAAGGATTTGGTAGGGTTCATCTTCAATTGGTGACTCCGCATGAGATCAAACATCGTCTTCAAGTCTTTGATGTGATCTTCTTTGTTATGGCTTTTTACCACTAAATCATCAACGTAGCACTCAACCGTTTTCCTGAGGTGTTTTTGGAAAATCTTAGTCATCGCTCGCTGGTACGTGGCGCCCGCATTCTTCAAACCGAAAGATATCACCGTGTAGCAGAATACACCGAGGGGCGTTCTGAACGCTGTATGCTTCTCATCCTCCGGGTGCATCTTGATCTGGTTATACCCCGAAAAACCATCCATAAAGGACATTCTCTTGAATCCGCACGTATTATCGATGATGACGTCCGTGATTGGGAGAGGAAAGTCATCTTTCGGACCCGCTGCATTCAGGTCCCTGAAGTCAATGCATATCCTGATCTTGCTATTCTTCTTCATGACTGGGACAATGTTGGCCAGCCAGTCTGGATGCTGCTCCTCTCGGATAAACCCTGAGTCGATCAATTTCTTAACCTCTGCCTCGATGGCTTCCATAATCTGCGGACGAAACCATCTCTGTTGTTGTTTGACTGGTTTGGCATCCGACTTGATATCGAGGCGATGCATCGCCACATCGGGGTCGAGCCCTGGCATGTCTTCGTAATTCCAAGCGAAGACGTCGATGTATTCCCTGATGAGGGCAACTAATTCCTCCCTCTCATCTGGAGGAAGACTATCACTGATGAATATGGGCTTTGGGTTGGCTTCATCGCCCATATTAATTTGGACTATCTTGTCCTCTGTGGGGGGTTCCCTCTGTTCAAACCTATCTCCATACTACAGGTTCAGATGATGGACCCACGGGTCTTCCCACGTTGGCATTTGCTCATCGTTTTCCATCGTAGATGGATCAGATGAAGTCATGTTGGACATTAAGGTCTTGAATATTTCCCCCAAACTTGTGTCGGAGTCCCATCCTGAGGAATCTGTCGAGTACCCATCCTTGGCTTTGTTAGCAATTTGATCGATAATTTGCCAACCACATTCATCATCAGACGAGGAAACGTAGCCTAAGCCTCTCTTGTGACGGTAATAATCATCCGGTTTCCCTTTTGGTACATATGCCGCTTTGACTGGGATACGGGAACCTCGATCGAAGTATAAACCTTCTCCGATTGTGAAGTCGTACCCTTGTTTTTCCATGAGCGTGCGCGCTTCCGGACTATACTTAGATAAGTGCATACCAGATTTGTCATCATCTTCGTCTTCTCTTAGGAAATAATCTGGCAACGGAAGATTTTCTCCTTTACCGTAAATCACTTCTTTTTGTCCCCCTATCTTGGCAGGAATAATTCGGGTTGTTCCGAAAGAATGCTGGAGATGTTTCTTCATTACATAAGATGATCGGAGCGGCATACATAAATCAGGATTATCGTATAATCCCTTTATCGCATCATCAAGTGACAAGGAGTACTCTAAATCATGATTTATTTTAATATCGGCAAGTTGCCAGTTACAACCGCCATCTGACGATTGTTCATCGTCAAGATTGATTACAAAGGGTACAATGTCATTTAAAACAAAACCTCCATTGTAATCGAATCCGGCCTCGGAATCAGCTTATTCTCCGCTGTCCGTGCCCTGGACCGATGGTTCCGTATCGGATTCGTTACCATAAAGGAGAGAATCTGTGAAGTAATTCTCATACCCTTTGAATGGTTGTTTATCCGTGACCACCGTCCTAACCCTTCCATCGGTGTCGACATATTTCAAACACTGATGTAGAGTGGAGGGAACTATAACATTACTATGGATCCAAGGCCGACCCAATAGTAAATTATATGATGTCTCAGCGTCAATTACATAACATGTGACCTCCGTCTTCAGATCGCCCATTTGGCACTTTATCCGGATCTTTCCTAAAGGCCTTGACCCGCTGGTGTTGAATCCGTAAATGACCGTGCCTGTAGACGCTAATTTGCTGACTGGAATGCCAAGGCTATGTATTAGGCTGTAGGCGTATAAAATTGCCTATAGGTCCTACAACACAGCTCGACACGGTGATTCAACAAATCAATGAACCATCGAGTGACGAGGCGACGAGGTCAACAAATTGCACGCAAACAATGTCAATCGCGTGCGGAATCAATCCAACGGTTCGGGGAGTCAACGAGTCGTCCAACTAAGAATGGACTCGGACGAATCGCGATCGAATCAAGATCAGTTTCGGACTCATACTCAGAAGTGGAATTACTACCAAATTAGGAATCAAGTCAATAAATTGATTCCAGAACAAGTCAACCACAAACCGAATCACGTCAGAACCGGAAACAGCGGGAAACGACGAAGCGACGGAAACCACGCCTAAGGGGGGGCTCAGCCAAAGCCGAGCCACCCATGGGTGGCTCGGCCAAGGCCGAGCCACCTGTGGGTGGCTCGGTCAAGAGCCGAGCCACCCACAGGTGGCCGGCCCAGTTCCGTGCACGGGGCACAGTAACGAGTGCCTATAAATAGGCCAAGGGGTTCATTTGTTCAAGGGTTAGATTTTGGAGGAGGCGAAGCCCTGCAGGATTGAAATCTCAGATCTAAACAAGATTCAAACTTTAAGACTTCGAAGACTTGCTCATCCGGATCTGGTGCTCAGCGATCGACAACGCCAAATAAGGCAGGAGTTCGAGAGGACCGGATCGGGAGATCTACGTTGCTATACTCCGGATCTAAGCTTGGTTCTTAGATCCCGAGATTGAGCGGTTGTTTCCTTGGTGAAACAATCCCTCCGGCTATTATCTCCCTTGGTGGAATAATACCCGTTATACTGCGTAGATCTGCCCGGATCTGGATCTAGCGGTGGTCCACGGCAAATAACCCCGGCGCAGGCAAAGAACCCACCAAAGCGAGTGACCGCAAAACAGGAGCTCACGATTCATTCGACAAAGAAGGAAACAAGTTGTAATTTTTCTTTATTTGTATTTTGATTTTCATTGTAACCGGCTCTTATAAAAAGACCGGATCTTTGTAACTCGATAAACGATTATTAAAGATGACAATGGAATCAACAATGAAGAAAGCAACAATTTTCCCCGCGAATAATCTGGCGACCACAGTGGGAGCCACCGATCTCGCTGCCGAGATCGGAGCGTCGCAGCCGCGGATCTTGATCCCGATCGTGGAGGAGGTCGAGTACGAGTTCGACCAACAGAAGTTCGAGGAGTACGTGTCCTCGTCCGGATCAACCTCCCCCCGCAAGTCCAAGAAGCTCTCCTCCAGGAGAAAAATTCGTTGGTACGAAGATGTTGAAGACACCAACTAAGATCTCGCCCTGCTGAATGCCGAAGTCACATTGGGTGAGATCCCTCCAATTTCCAACCAGGTCGGATCTACTCTGGCCAACCCTTCTGCCGCAGGGGGCGTAGTGACTCTCTCGAAGAGAGCCCGCCAAAGGCAACGATAACGCCTTGCGAAACAATTCACAAAGGCCATGGAATCTGTTGACGGAGTTCGCTACACGGCGGATCTGAAGAACAGAAGAGGTAAACAGCCTCAACGACCGATGAATGGTAACTCCTCCAAGCCGCCGACGGACGAATGGATCCGCGTCAAACGGAACCGATCAACGCTGGAGGAGCGCATTCGCAAGCGCCGCGCACTATCAGCGCAGGCACGGGCTCAAATTGAAGAAGCCCGTAGAAGGCTGCAGAAGGAGGTGGCAAAGAAACCGCCCCCAACCCGCCAAGTATGGAGGCCGAAATCTGAAACGGCGATTCAGGTTAAGGCACAATCGTTACAGCCTTCGAAGCAGGTTCAATCTCCGGCGAGCCAACTCAAATCGCCAATGATCCCTACAATTGCTCCGGGAGATCCTGCGGAACCATCCCGAAGAAGGAGGTCAATTTTGGAACGCCTCGGTCCAATCCCCGATGAAAGAGGCAAAGCTCCAATTCAAGATCGTTTGGGCCCGATGAGAGAGCCCCGAACGACTCAACATGCTGGGGGTCGCTATCACTCTCAGCATGATAAGGAGTTCAAGGCTATTGCGCGTGCCAATTTGCGCATCGAAGTCCAGAAGCTCGTTGAAGATTCACGCCCACAAAGGCGCGTTTCGAGACGCGTAACCTTTGAAAGCCCAAAGAAGGCGATTCATCCTCAGAAGGAAACGTTGTCGTCCGATGACGATGACGTTATACCTGAGAGATCGTACCAACACACGATAGGTTGCTCCGACTTTAATACGGACAAGCTGTACTATCGCGCTGAGGGTACGGACAGAGCCAGAAAGAGAAGTCCTCGTAGGCTCGAGACTCAGTGCCCCTGTTCCAAACTTATTCGGGCGGTATTGTCTCAGTGTAATTGCACTAAGATGGTCCCTGAAGGGGTTTCGGTGTTCGAAAGGCTCAGCACTGGAACGCCAAAGCCAAGGCCTAGGCGTTTCCGACGAAGGAAAACGGTGGTTGAAGATGAAGAATTTCCAAGTGTCACCGCTAATATGACCAACAAGGGAACATTGGCACGGGATGATCTCGAGTCGATTCTGAATGCATCTCGGCGTCTAACCCGTTTGCAGTCTGGAACCATCTCATGAAGAACGTATGGGAGGGTTCGGATAAGACCACCTTCAGAAGATGAGGAATCGGATGCTTGCTCTACGGTTGCATCTGACAACACTGTATCCAGCGAAGGAGAACCCCGCGAGTCATTCATGATAAGCGCGGAACAAGTGGCCAAGATGCTCGAAGAAGCCATGGCCAAACAACAGGAGAGCTTCAGGCTCGAGATGCAGATGGCCATGCAGACTATGAAAGAGATGCATGACCAACAACTCCAGGCATTGAGGAACCAACAAGGTGAATCAAGTCGTCGTAACCAGAACAATCTGGAAGATGAGGACACAGGTGCAAATGAAACTCATAATGCCAATGACCCTCCCATCAACGCAGGGGGTGGTAATGAGGAAGCCAACGAAGATACAGGTGAAAACCTGAAGATCAAAAACCTCGAGAGCAAGATCAATACATTGATTTCTGCTCAAGAGGTGAAGAAAACTGGCATTCCTTGTCCATACCCAAGAGAGTGGGAATCAATCCCCTATCCAGCGAAGTTTAGTCTAATCAACTTCACGCCGTTCGATGGGAAAGGTTCCCCCACTCAGCATTTGATTTATTTCAAATCGTACCTGGGTGTTATCTCCGGCAATGAGCCTCTGATGGTGCGGTCATTCGTTGGCACTCTTCGCGGAGCCGCCTTCGATTGGTACCGCCGCCTCAAGCCAGGAAGTGTGAATAGCTGGGACGACATGGAGACAAAATTCCTCGCTAACTTCTTCGACGACGACACCGAGATATCCATCGGAACGTTGCTCGACGAGAAACAAAAGGACGGGGAGTTAGTCGAAACCTTCGTCAAAAGGTTCCGGAACAAAGCGTTGAATTGTCGGGACCCGATCACGGAGGAGTTCATTCTCCAGACTTGCCACAACAATCTTTCATTGGACGTGCTGGAAGCAATGGGAACAGCGCCGTCCAACACTTGGAAAGATTTGAAGGTTCGAGGGGAGCAAGCCGAACGATTCCTCCGAAGGAAGAAGGCCGAGAGAAGTCAATCAACAACTAATCCTCCAAACTCAAACTTTGCCTCCCGTGGTAAGGGTAAAACACCTGCAGCAGCTGTTGATGCCAATCAAACGTCACAACAGCAGTCCCGGAGACAGCAGAAGACTTCGGATCAGAGGCCTCAAAAAGAGTACTCCTTCAAAGACGAAGATGTTCCAGCCATCTTCGAATCGCTCCTTAAAAATAACAAGATCAAGCTACCACCGATCACGAATCAGGAGGAAGCTGATAATACCGCGGATCCGAAGTACTGCGCATACCACAGGAGGATCCTTCATCCTACCAAGGCCTGCTTTACTCTAAAGAATAGTATCCAGACCTTGGTTGAAGCCGGCATCATAACGCTAGAGTAAGCCAGTCAAGAACGGCGAGACTCCAGTGGGTGCACGAGTATAAACTGTATCCCCTAACTCCGACCGGTATATGAGTATAAACTGCTTCCTGACACTCCAAAAAGTATACGAGTATAAACTGCTTCTTAATACTCCAATAGGTATATGAGTCTAAACTATTTCCTTTCTTCCACGGGAAGTTCCTGGAGAGTGCCGTGCGTGGTACTCTTAAGGATAACCCGATCGTGCACCCAGTTTTGTAAAGAAAGCTGGGGGTCGATAATTCATGTAACGGGAAGTTCCCGGAAGAATGTTAAATATAATATTCTTAGGGATAACCCGATCATTATGAATAAAGTGATAAACACTAAACACTCTTGAAATCACTGACGAATTGTCAGAACCCCGTTTTTGTTAAGTCTTTATCACTTAACATCAGAAACCCCCTTTGAGTAATTTGTACGAACCAACATCTTATAGTGATTTGTACTCTTACTCTCCTTTTTCGCTTGGTCAAACCTTCCTACAGTTAGGACCAAAACCAAATTCCCCTCTCGATTCCTTCAATGAACGAGAGGCCCACGAATCGAACGATCAAACCTTCCTACAGTTAGGATCGTCTCAAACCTCCCGCTTGGTCAAACCTTCCTACAGTTAGGGCCAAAACCAAAATCCCCTCTCGATTCCTTCAATGAACGAGAGGCCCACAAATCGAGCGATCAAACCTTCTTACAGTTAGGATCGTTTTAAACCCCCCACTTGGTCAAACCTTCCTACAGTTAGGACCACAACCAAAATCCCCTCTCGATTCCTCCAATGAACGAGAGGTCCGCTTTCAAATCGAGTGATCAAACCTTCCTACAGTTAGGGTCATCTCAAACTCCCGCTTGGTCAAACCTTCCTACAGTTAGGACCAAAACCACAATTCATTCTCGATAAACGAGAAATTCATCTTTAGTTCGGTAATCAAACCTTCCGACAGTTAGGGTTATCCGATTCTTTTTGATTCTCGGAGTGGAGATCCCACTTTTAGTTTCACCTTTCCGGATTCTGGGGGTGGAGATCCCACCTCAAGTCTCCTTTCCTTGTTCGGGGAGTAGAATATAAAATTCTTCCTTCCCACACTAACCTTTTCCAAGAGTTTATCAATCTTGGATTCATTCTACGAAGTTTATCCCGAATCCTAAGCAGGGATAAGTCTGCGCCTAACACGCGCTGCCGGTTTAGTCTTTTTTCCGTAGAAAAAGACACCAGAGTTTGTTTCTGGGGTATTTTAACCTGAAACCTAAGCAAGGATAAGTCCGCGCCTAACACGCGCTGCCGGTTAGTTCTTGACCGTTAAAAAGAACATCCGTCCGCATATTCAACATTGTGGCAGGTTGTTATTAATAACACCGAAATCCATGCCTTACACACATGGGGAATTTCATCCTGAATCCTAAGAAAGGATAAGTCGACGCCTAACACGCATCGCCGGTTTAGTATTTTTCCGATTGAAAAAGACACCAGAGTTTAATTCTGGGGTATTTTATCCCGAAGCCTAAGTAGGGATAAGTCAGCACCTCACACGCGTCGCCGGGTAGCCTATTCCCGTAACAATGGCGAAGTCTATGTATTCGACATCATAGCACAAAGTCTCAGAGAATTCAATCTCTGAGCACAACGTTACATGCGAACGGATTTAAACAATCCGCATGCTAGCCCGACTCAAACGGTAGTCGGTGAAGGCTAATCAAATCCGTTTAAGGCTGGGGGTTAGCCAAAAATCCTAAAGTCAACGCCTAACACGCGTCGCCGGGTAGCCTATTCCCGTAAGAAATGGTAAAGTCTATGTATTCAACATCATAGCACAAAGTCTAAAGGAGTTCATTCCTTTAGCACAACGTCACATGCGGAACGGATTTAAACAATCCGCATGTAAGCCCGATTCAAACGGTAATCGGTAAGAGCATGTCAAATCCGTTGAAGGCTGAGGATTTGCCAAAAATCCTAAGTCAACGTCTCATACACGTTGCTGTTTAGTCTTTTCACAGGAGAAAGACGAAGTCTACGTATTCAATATCGTAGCACTAAAAGGGTTAACTCTTTTAGCTTAACGTCACATGCGGAACGGACTTAAACAATCCGCATGCTAGCCCGACTCAAACGGTAGTCGGTAAAGGCTTATCAAATCCGTTGATGGCTGAGAATTTGCCAAAAATTCTATAAGTACGAGTCATTGACGCATCAATTCTATGG
>BQKN01063477.1:18259-31074 GCA_022839385.1 Asparagus kiusianus
TACCTAGTTACTCGATCGATTTTGGATTCTTCTGATTATTATATTCTAGTAGTGAATTATATTTAGATTATTAGTGTTCTAGTTGCATGCTATATTATTATTGTTGTTATTGTTATTGCTTTGTTCTTTCGATCGTTTTATCCTTCGTTGTGGGATCTTGCCATGTGTTATGCATTTTGACGTACACATAGTTTCTCTGGTGTACGTCAGAGTTAGAAGAAGGACATGTCCAGCTTGGAGATGAAGAATAAGTCGAAGTTTAGTATCTCGTCTTATTTGATGATCCTAGTTGTTTTGTAGTCTTTTCCCTTCTATTTTTGTTGGACGATGTATTTTTATATTTCTATAGTATTCATTTGTTTAGGTTTGTCTAAGGGCATGTTTGACCCATATTTTTATTTCTTCGATGATATTCACTTGTGATATGGATCATTTTATTCTAAGTTTGTCTATTATATTCTTACTAAATATGATCGGGGACTTGTGACTTTACATTGTATTTATTTCTAGACGCTTAATCTTGATGCTCATGAACAAACAGTCGATGAGGGTCCCACAGTCGGATATAGTTTCGATCTTGGCAATGGTAGGGAAGAAGGAGTGGATGAATGTTAGGACCGACTCCTCCTTCGACTTTATGCCTGATTATGAGCGTACATGGTGGACTGATAGCCTGCACATGCAAGAATCATAGGAATACGGGGCTAATTTCCCCTGTGGTACCTCCGACGGTCAAGTCAGTTGGTGAACTTGAGGAAGGATTTTTGGGAGGTCTCTGGGCCATTGAAGTCCTTGCAGGGGGTTCCTCCCTAAAAGTTATTAAATGCTATTTATGTAAAAATAAGATCCCAAAGGGGAATAAAGCTCAGGTGTAAGAAGAAGCAGAGAGAAGCCCCCTTGCCATTATCATATTAACTTCATTCATGGATCACATTTATCAAATCGGACATATTATTGGATGAACTAGAGATTTTGCAGAAATAAGTGGATGATCTCATCTAGAAAGGCCTCATACAAGCTAGCATGAATCTGTGTGTCATGACGGCATTACTTATCCTAAAGTAAAAAAAGAAGAGTGGTATGTGTGTGTGTGTGTGGATAGTAGTGTTATCAATAAGTTATCGTGAAATATTGATTTAACATCCCTCGCATAGAAATCATGTTAGATATGTCTTCGGGATCAAAATATTCTCTAAAATTAATCTTTGGAGTGATTGTCATCAAATTCATATTAGAGAAGGAGATGAGTGGAAGACTTCCTCCAAGATAAAAGACGACCTTTATGAGTAATTGGTCATACCTTTCAATCTTTCCATTTTTTCTAGCACTTTCATGTGGTTGATAAATTAGCTATTAAAACTTTTATCGGCAAGTTCATTGTAATTTATTTTGATTGTAATTTATTTTGATGATATCCTATCTTATAACCAAAATGAGTCCGTGCATTTGGACCATTTGAGGGAGGTACTAATGATTTTGCTGCGCAAGAGAATAAGTTCTACATCAATCTGAAAAATTACAACTTCATGACTAATAGCCTATTATTCTTAGGCTTTGTAGTTAGTATATAGGGTATCCATATTAATGAGGAAAAGATGCGTGATCGATCTAAGCTGAAGACTGTCAATGACATTCATAGTTTTAATGGTCTAGTGACCTTCTACAGGCAATTTGTGAGAAACTTCAGTAGCATCTTTGCACCTATAACCAAGTGCATGCATAAAATCAAGTTTAATTTGGGGAAGGATTTTTGGTGGGGGTGGGGGTGGGGGAGGGGGTAGGGGTGCTAATTTTAGCTTTGTACTAATCAAGGAGAAGTTGTCCACAATACTAATGCCCATACTTTTAGATTTTTTTTTCCCATCTTAGATTTTTTTTCCCCATCATATATAGGTATTGGTGTTGTCCTATCCCAAGAAGAGTGTCTGCTTACTTTCTACAACTAGAAATTTAGTGAAGCTAGGCAAAAATGGACCATATAAGAGCTAGAGTTATATGTCACAATCCAATCCTTAAAGTATTAGGTGTACTACTTTATCTTGCAAGAGTTTTTGCTCAACACTAACCATCAAGCCTTGAAATCTGTCAACAATCAGACTATCATCATCATGTACATGACTAATGAATAGCATTTTGGCAATGCTTCACATTTATTTTGAAGCAAAGCCTGGGCAACAAAAGAAGATTGCATATGCACTCAGTCAGAGAGCAGCTTTCTTGGTGACTTTACATGCAAAAATGACTAGATTTAAATACCTAAAGGATCTCTATGCAGAAGACGAAGACTTCAAGAAGGTTTGGAACAATTGTATGAAGAATAAGTCAGACATATGTTTTCATATCCAAGATGGTTGTTATTATGTGGAGATCAATTGTCCGTAACTCAAAGTTCATTAAGAGAGCAAATCATACAAGACCTTCATAATGGTGGGTTAGGAGAATATTTGGAGAGTGATAAGATAATTATTTCTATTGAGGGGAGATACTACTGGCCTCAGTCAAAGAAAGAGATAGAAAAATACGTACGGCGCTATCCAGTTTATCAAGTTGCCAAGGGATAGTCCCAGCATATGAGGTTGTACATACCCTTACCTATTGTTGATAAGTCGTGGCTGTAGGCACTAAAAATGCCAAGAAATAAAGCAGGGTCGAACATCGCTACAAACATCACGAGGGTCGTCATCATAACGAACCTCGTCTCAGCCAGCAAGCTCGTCATTGGGGACAAAGATCATTTAGAGTCAAAGTTTATCATTGAAGACAAAGTTTTCCTAGAGACGAAAAACCTCTAGAAGATGAAGCTCATTCAAGAGATGAGATTCCTTCACAGTTGAACTTCGTCAAGCAGCGCCTCACCCCTCAGAAATAAGGTTCATCATTGAAGATGAAGTTCGAGACTCTTAATGTATTATCCTTCAGGAAATGAAGCTCGTCAGTGAAGACAAAGATTCTTCAGAAATAGAGTTCGTTATTGAAGATGAAGTTCATTCAGAAATGAAGCTCGTCAGTAAAGACGAAGCTTTTTCAGAAGACAAAGTTCGTCAGAGGAAGTCCACAACGCTTGTTACGCAATTGGACTCGACCAATAAAGACGAAGTTCACCATACAACAAAGCTCGCTTTGAAAGATGAACCTCGCTACGCATCGAGGCTCATCTCATTAGATGAACCACGCTACGTAGCGAGGCTCATTCCACTAAATGAAGTTCAATTGTAACGATTTTGAAGACCCAGTTAGCTCACTTGTGCTAAATTCAAGGAGTCAGTTGTGCTCTTCAACTCCACAATCAGCACGTCAGTTACGGGCTAGAGGCTTATAAATAGCGGCAAGCAGTTATGAAGAGGGAAGGGACACGCACACATATAAGAGAGAATTCAGTAGCCAATTGGAGAGGTGCTCCTTTGAGATCTGAACCTTGGTTCTTATGATCTAAGCGACCAACAGAGGCTAATCCTCCCCTCGAATTGAAGCGGTCTTGTTCTGATCATCAACAGGAAGTAAGATCGACTCAAGCATCAAGTGAGGCATCCTTTCATCACACATAACCCACATTAAATAAAGGAGAAATCAAATCAATCTTCTCCTCTTCTGTACTTGAGAAAGAGCGATTGTAACGAGATTCTTACCAGGCAATAGAATCTGTTCTTAGAACTAAAATAGTTAAGAGGACCAATCGTTTTGACCTTTTTCGGGACCCTACAGTGGCATGATATCTCAATGGACTTTTTATTGGGACTCCCTAGGACCCAATGATGTATAGATTTTTTATTGTGGTTGACAGATTTTAAAAGATGGGACACTTTATTCCATGCAAGAAGACAATAGATGCTAGCAACATTGTTAATATTTTCTTTCGGGGGATAGTACACCTTCATGGAGTGCCAAGTCCATCATTACTTATTGTGACTCCAAGTTCTTATTGCGCTTTTGGAGGACATTGTGGTAGAAATTTAATTCAAATTCAATATTACTTACCATCCTCAAACAGATTGACAAACTGAAGTGGTAAATCATACTCTCGATAACCTTCTCAGATCCATCTCTGACAATCATCCAAAGCAGTAGGATATTGCTCTGGCACATGCTGAATTTATTTATAACTATACAGAGAGTCGAACTATAGATATAACTCCCTTTGTGATTGTGTATGGGAGGCTTCTGAACCATGATCATTATCTGGTTCCTATGTCTAAACTTTCGGGGCAAGCTATTCAACAGAAAGTGAAAGAGCAGATAGAGAAATCTAATATTAAATATAAGGTGAATGCTGATTAACACAGGAGGAAGAATATACTTGAGGAAGAAGACATTGTGATGGTGCTTCTGTGAAAAGAGTGCTTTCCGATAGAAAACTCCAACAAGTTGAAGAACAAAAGCATGGCCAATGTAAAATACTGGAGAAGATTAAGGATAATGCTTATATCATTAACCTTCTTGAAAGACTTGGCCACTTCCCCTAGTTTCAATGTTGCGGATCTGTTTGAATATTACACGCCAAAAGAAACAACTTTTCATATGAGTATAATCTCGAGGCCAAGCTCTTTTCAAAGTGGAAAGACCACTACAGATATGTTCCATGAAGAACTTGGATTGTCAAAAGCCTAGCCCAGTAGAGGAAAATGACTTCCAATGAAGAATGTGTCATATCTTCCAAAACCATATGGCGAAGTTCAACAAATTATATATAAATAGGGTGTTTTTTCAAGCCGAAATCAAGCAAACTGATTGTTGTTTAGTTTGCTGCGTCTATTTCGTGAAATTCCCTACGAATTAAGAAATATTTGAGTTTTTATCAGTTTTTTATTATTTTGAGTAATATTTTAGGAGCCTATTTTGATTAATGATTCGAATCTAAATTTAGCTGATTTATTTTCTCAATCATAGAGAGTCTTTTAAGGAGAATTTTACTATTTCTAATAGGAGTTTTGGTTATTTTCTATTTAAGCAAAGAATTATAAATCCTAAAGGCATAACTTTTCATCAATAAAATTCCTCTTTATTATATTCTCTTTGTGGATTTGATGTTCTTTGTAGATTAAAAAAAAAATTGTAGATTAAAAAAACTATCTTGATGAATTTTGAGATTTATTATTTTCACGCAAGGTTGTAACCATCCTTCCCTTCCGCCCTTGTTGTTTTCTCACAAGGGGGAAAAGTTGCACATTGGAATAGTCTTACGACTCTTAACTTATGGTATTAGCAAAATTCTGCAGTGAGCACTGCTTAGAGCTTCTCCAATGTGAGGCTCTATTTTGGAGCCCAAACTTTAGCATATTCCTTAGAATATGCTAAAATAGAGTTATGTAACTCCAACCACACTCCTCTATTTCCAACTCCATTTCAATTTCTCTCAATTTTTTAATTCTTTTACTTATTTTAAAAATATATAATGTAATCATTTATTTAAATAAAATTAATTTTCTTTAATGAATTGATAATAAGAAATAGATAATTGTCTTTAAATTATAATATATTTTTATTTTTAATTACTTGGTTCTTGGAATTTTATATTTCAATTAATATTATTTAATATTACTCTCATTTTGAATATTTAAAAAATAAAAAATAAAAGTTATATAATATAAATAATATTATTTAATATCACTCTCACGCGCAAGCCTACTCTATAACACCCTTTAACAGCCTAGTGAACACGTCAGTTACTCCCATTGGTTTTATTCGATATGGAAGTTTCAGAGCAACTAATACTCTGTCTCCTCCCTCCTCATCTACCAATAGGAAAAAAATAAACATTAATAAAGCAAATAAAATAATAACTGCGTAAATAAGACAAAAAATACCAGTTATAAAACACCACTCAAAGGATACAGATGATAACACGTTGGTACGGAAATTGACAGCGAGTCCCTCTGGATCCTCCCCTTCCCTGTCCACATCCCCGTCCGTTATATACCCTTCCAAGACTCCAGTAATTTCGAAATTACCACTCCCATCCGGCTTTCCCTGTCCCCTGTCCGTCCCAAAACTAACTCTCCGCATGCACGAAAGCGACTGTCTCTATCACTGAGGTAGTTAAACGCATAAACAGCAGCCACAACGAGGGCGTGAGAATGAGCTGTTACTTAATTAAAAGTGGTTTTCCCCCCCCCCCTGAAACCATCTAATAAATAGAGTGATTCTATAAGAACCTCTTATAATTTTTAATTTATATTATAATCATCTAAAAAATATGTTTCCCTTCAATTAGTCACCTACGCCCAATTTCTGTTAACCTTTTGTCCAAATTTTCATTAATACCTTTAACAGGATGATGCGTCACGCATGTTTTTCCCACCAATCATTGAGGGTATTAATGAAAGATTGGTCAAAAAATCAACAGAAATCAGATGTTGGTGGTTAATTAAAGTGAAAATATACTTTTAAAGTGGTTTTGGTATACATCAAAAATCATAGGTAGTTCCTATAAAATCACATCATGTATTAGGTTGTTTTCATGAAAAAACCCTAAAAACTTTTCTGACAATTCGATCCATCGAACCTCAATTAAATCATATCCTTCTCTGTGACGCCTCATCAAATAACTCCCTCATCTGTAGACCTACATCTGCTCCAATGGTCCAATCAGCCTTAGGCTCTTTAGAAATCTTCTCCTTTCGAATTTGAATCCAAGAGTCTTCCAACTGAGCTCTGACAACTCTGGTACTCCAAGATGGCTGCACTGATACAGCTCCCAAAAACGCACTGGTTCCGCCAATCTCGGGTCTGAAATCAAACTGGCTATCAACTGTGACGTCCCTGGGTTCACACAAGGTTACAATCCTAGGTGAAACCAAGAATGTTAAACCTGCCATGCACCACACCGTACAATAACAGATTTCACCATCACAATTAACATCTCTCTAGTAGAGTCAACAACATGTGTATGTACAAAAGTAAGTAAAAGATAATACAAGAGATAACTGATGAAATGATAGCAACCTCATAGATATCTCATCATCCAACATAAAGAAATACATAGTCAATGGCTGAAGTAGATAAACCGGAGTTCTCAACAAGTCTCAAATGTAAAAATATCTGAGTAAAGGAAATAAGGCACACAACCTTTACAACATCTAGAATATAGTCCTCAAATGTCTAACACAATCTACAGTGGAGCTCAAAAATAAAAAAGGTAACTAAATGTAGATAGCTGAAGCTAAAGTGCATTGCCATCAACCTGCGACTCTCCGAGCACCTGACTCGTTACCTGAAAGGGGGAGGGACAACGAGCGTCAAAACGCTAGCGAGCAACATCACAACCGACCCCAAGGGATAGGGCTCGTTGTATATGAAAATATAGTTAATACATAATAATATAAGATCATATATCCTATCAATAATGGGTTTCGGTACTTAGGAAATTACAACACGAGCGTAGGTACGTCGAGCGAAATAATCCAAACAAGGAAACCCTCATGTATATACATTGTATCTCAAATTTGTAAATTCCTAAATACCAAACCCGAAGTCTAATACAGGAAACAATAAAGAAAAGAAAACAAACACGTCTCTACCGATAAATGTAAACATGTCAAAGTTACAAAAAAGTGTCATGTCCAGCCTAGGTAGCTATCATGTCCCAGCCTCGTATAATATGTCGCATACCAACCTTAGTTAAGTATCATGCTCAAGGTTTAGCAAAAGTCTAAAACATGATTTGTAATGGATTATAGTCCAACACGAGGACTCTAATGGATTATAGTCTAACACGAGGACTTAAATGAATTATAGTCCAGCACGAGTACTTTAAAGGATTATAGTCCAACACGAGGACTGTGTATATGAACCCTGGAATACAAATGATAAAAGTATACATATCCTATTCTTGTACATGCCTTGCTATACAGATCTAAGCTTATGTCAGAAATGTCATCTTACGTGTGTAAATGAAAACATAACTACTGAAATTTAATACCCGATAAACGAGGCGACTTTTCATATTCAAAAATGATAAACAGTACCCTCGAATATATATGAACACTGTATGAAAGTATAAGCACAGTAGGTGATCAAGCAGAAACACAAACGAAACAGGAAAAACTTCGATGAGTCGACTCATGATCAGCTATGAGTCAACTCATGACTCATGGGTCGACTCACGATACCATTAGAGTCCTATGCGGAATTACAAATGGTATCAGAGCAAAGCCAACCGAAATTGTGAGAGCTAAGTGCTATGCGGTGTAAAGTGCTACGTCGAGAGGACGGGAGCCACATCTTGAGGCCGTAGGAGCCACCTCTAGAATCTCACACGGATGGTACGGTCTTGGATGATATAATTTAGTGCAACGAGGACGTTGCGAGTTTAAGTGGGGGAGTTTGTAATACCCCAACCCTTGAGAGGGTGATGTGATTAGTATTGATAGATTTGATTGGAATACTCATACCACCAAGATGCATATTCTTTTCGGGAACCCAACTCTTAAAAACTCCAAAGTTAAGCGTGCTTGGTCTGAAGAAATTCTAGGATGGGTGACCCCCTGTAAAGTTTTTCAGGGAGCGCGTGAGTGAGGACAAAACGTGCTGAAAAGATATGTGGTGGTTTGTAAAGTCAGTCCACCAGATCTAATAACATACCGATTCCGGGATTCTGGGGCGGGGCGTTACAACGTACAGGTACCAGAAGATAAGAGCACCGGAGTTCCAGGGCTCTTCAGACCCACTTGTAGCCCACAAGTGGAAGGAGGATGTGAGTAATGTCCTAGACATACTCAATGTAGACTCAGTTCAGAAGCAAAGGTTGGCATCATATAGTCTGAAGGGGGATGCCGGGAGATGGTACCGATTCCAGTTTCCATTAGAGCAGTGGATGATCCTCACTTGGGAGGATTTTGTTTACTTCTTTGATGCACATTATGTTTCTTCCGCAGCACGGACTGGGAAGGAATTTGAGTTGTCCCGTTTGACTCAGGGTGACATGTCAGTTGCAGAGTTTGAGAGCAAGTTCATGGAGTTTCTGCATTTCACAGGAATGTGGCAGATAGGAGAGCGTCAGGCTCAGATGTTCCTAGCAGGGCTTCGCCCAAATTTTCGCCGATACCTCGTCTCGAGGAAGTTCTATTCAGTCCGGGAGGTAGCAGAGGCCGCCACCTCACAAGAGAATGAGACGGCTATGTTTCAGAAGGGCAAGGAGGGGAAGACTAAGGCAGGACAGATTGGAGACAAGGGAAAGAACAAGAGGCCCTTATCAGGATATCAGCAGCAGCAGCAGCAGGGCCCTCATAAGAGGGGACCCCAGCAGGATCAGGGCGCATCAGCAGCGTAAGTTTCAGGGGGTTTGCTTTAACTGTCGCAAGGTGGGACACAAGGCATCAGAGTGTCGTAGTGCACCAGCAGGAGCTCAGCAGGGCAGGGGTCCGAACCAGCAGCAACAGCGACAGCAGGGTAGAGGTCAGGGTCAGCAGGTCAGGCTTGAGGCACCGCCAGCGGCGCAGAGGTCAGAGGGGCAGGTCCGAGCAGTCCAGGAGGCTCCCCAAGGGCAGATTGTTCCATACTTTCCAGCGTCACATGAGTGAGGACAAAATGTGCTGAAAAGACATGTGGTGGTTTGTGAGGCCAGTCCATCAGATCTAATATCGTACCGACTCCGAGATTCCGGGGCGTTACACACACACTCTCTCTCTCTCTCATCGTCATCATCTCTCTAATACTTGATATTTAACAACTAAGTATTACAGCGAAGTAGTCTCTAAAGAAAAATATTACAGCAAAGACAAAGAAAATTGACTTAAAGTGAGTCTACGTGATTGATTGCAATGGAAAAATAGTTTAAATGTGATTTACATATATGGCTTACGTATAAATTGGTAATCAAATATGATATCTATAGACTAACTCTATTTTAAAGGTGGTTCCCAGAAAAAAAAAAATCATATATATTATAAAACCTCCGATGTGAATCAAATGACACCCTAGCTACTTGAGTTGATCAAATTTGCAAGAAAACCTAACTTGATTTTGATCAAATTGTGCACGTTCCAGTTAAATATTTTCATTGAGGTATTTTCCCAGAAACAACCCTGGGGTAAAACAAACTACTGAACCCTTAATAATATGCTCATCGTGGATTGTCCCGGGCATTGTTAACTTATGCCCCACAAAATTCTTCCCACGGACGTAATCCGTAACATATGGTGCAAGGAAGCTGCAGACAAGCTTCCTAACGTCAGAGTCACAGCATTCTGTGGGCCCACTGATCCTAGCAGATATCATCCCCTCTCAGTTTACTTTCAATTGTTACTATCCGTTCTCGTTAGTTATTTCACTGTAAAAATCTGTGCTTATATATATAAAAGCTTGAACGGACTCATAATTAAACCTCGACCAAAAAGATCCCATCGATCGTAACATCAGTAGACCGATCATGTTGGAGTACGAATGGGGAAACCCTGCAGCCGCAGCAGCGGCGATGCTGCTGTTCGGCGAAGAGCTCGGCAGCTATCATAGCCACCCTGATCAAGTGCAGCACCACCACCACCAAGTATTTGATAATTTTGATCACGGACTGGGCATGGATTTCTTCCATCAGCAGCCCCAGCCACAGCAAATTTCTGCCGCGGCGCTGCTCACGACTGCGGCGATGACGCCAGCGCCAGCGAGGATAGGGCTGAACCTTGGAGGGAGGACGTACTTCTCGTCGGGGTCACGTGAGGAGGAAATGATGATGATGGCGGCCGCGGGGAGGGTATGTGGTAGGAGGAGGACGAGGACGGCGAGGTGCCAGGCGGAGGGATGCGGCGCTGATCTTACTCATGCTAAGCATTACCATCGGCGTCATAAGGTTTGCGAGTTTCATTCCAAGGCTTCCATCGTTATCGCTGCGGGGTTGTCGCAGCGTTTCTGTCAGCAGTGCAGCAGGTACGCTTCATTTATACCTGCATGCGATATATACATATATATAGCTCATTTATATGTTACGAAAGTATCTCAAAGTTTACATAAAAAGACACCAAAAATGGCGGTTACTTTATTTGTTGTATACTTGTTAGAATATAAAATATAAAACTATATATAACCCTAAATTTCTAGTCATAATTTCAGAGTTTACTTTTGGTGCAACGGACGGAGTCCTTTGAGAATACCAAATCCAAGTGCAATATATAACATCATAAGCCGCTTAATTAAAAATGGTTTATCAATCATGAATCTGTCATTGTTTTGGGACATCTATTAAATGTCTTGAACAAGAAATGGATATTGGCACAAATCACTGGATATATGATAAATGCTATTTCAAAATGAATGACAATTAAGCGTATAATAATTATATGTTATCGTTATTTAAAAAGTGATTGAAAATTGATTGGGTATCGATACATTGTAAAAAAGTTTATTTTTAACATTGAACGAGATCCAAATACCTTAAGACCCCGTTTGACAAAGGGTTAAGGAAGAGGGGTTAAAAGAGAAGGATTAATATACTTAGCCCATTCGATAATCTGAAGGACTAAATTATTAACCCGTTAAATAAGTTTTATTTTAGCTCTTGTGATCAGTTTTAGTGTTTGGGAATAACAATGATTTTGATTATTTTCTTTATAATTAGAAGGGTTAACTCTTAATTATTCTAAATAGGAGTATTAGTAAACCCCTTATATTGAGGGGTTAACTCATTTTAATCCCTCTAGAGGGATTAACTTAACCCTTCTATATTTTTTATGTTTGGCAAATTATGGACGGTTAACTCACTTTAACCCTTATATAGATTTTTTGTATTTGACGGGTTAAGAAATGGGTTAAGTCTCCTTAACCTCTCACTTAAGCCTTTGCCAAACGGTACCTAAGTGTTTTGTAGTTAATGATGACATGGTATTCATGCATCCATATGCTATACGTAACATGTAGCATGGTTTTTCTAAAGAAAATATATTATTCATGCTAAAAATATATCATGTACTTCACAATAAATAGACTTACCTTCACTCTGAGATCCCAAAGCTTACCGTTTTTCACTTTGATACCCCAAAATTATTTTCTTAACAATTTTGACCCTAATGTTTCCATCACATTACAGTATGGTACCCTCAAAGAATTTTCTAAGCAATTTGATGCCCCCCAAAACCCCCCACACCCCCACCCCCCGCCCCCCAAAAATATAGATTATGTGAGCTTTTATGTCAAAGTTGTATTGGTGCATGGTAAAACGAATCTAAATTTACCATATGCTATGGACGTGATACAGATTCAATAGAAAATATAATGGAACATGGACAAGGGTATAAAATTGAAATGTTGAAACTTTGTGGTAGGAAAATGTTAAAAAGAAATATATGGCCCGTATCAAAGAGAAACTGGATCCAAAGTTTAGAGCATCTAAGTGTTAAGAAAATACTTTTGAGGCATCAAAGTTAAGAAAGAAGTAAACATTGGGTACCTAAATGAAAATAAGCCGAAGAAATACTATTTTGTCTTTTCACTAACCTCAAACCAGCTGGTTGCTTTTGTAGGTCACATTTTAATCCACTTCTATGAGCCTATAACTCTTCTGAATCTGCAGTGTATGAGAATTCAAAACTAAAACTAGGATAATTAATTTGTTAGATAAAAGTTTATGGTGTTAGTCAATTAGAACTAGAACTGAAACTGGAAAAAATAGAATAAGTTTATGGTGTAGGTCACATGTTAGATAACGTTATATAATAGTAGCCAACTAGAACCGGAAAAAATAGAATAAGGATAATTGTGCAAAATTTTCTTACTTTTTCATATTTGTATAGAAAAGAGAGAGTTCTATTAATCTCTTATATTATCACATATTTTAGACTAAAACTAGGCGGTAATAAACTAGAATTCTTATATATATATATATATATATA
>BQKN01063477.1:63979-78846 GCA_022839385.1 Asparagus kiusianus
GATGGTAATGATATCAATGAAGAAAGGCACAAATTTTCCCGCGAACACTTGTTTCTTATTCTAATTAGTTGCTTCCACATCCACAAGTCTCCTGATCTAGCTTCAACTTGCCAGACATCTCTATGCTTGAGATATTAGTTCAATTCAGCAATTGAGTTCTGATTTTATCAAAAAGGGTGTAGCAGTCATTGTAGGAAAGCCTTTTTGTAATTAGAGGAACCCCCAGATATTTAATAGGCATTGATCCCTCTGCAAATCCAAGAAAATTAGCAATATTTGCTTTAACTGAGTCCTCAACACCTCCATAGAATATGGAACATTTTTCTGGATTTGCTTCTAGTCCTGACACTTCTCCAAATGATTTAATGCACTGATAGAGTTTTTGCACTGAATAAGGTTCCCCTTTTGCAAATAACAATAGATCATCTGCTAAAATCAGATGAGAAATCTGGAGGTTCTTGCATTTAGGATGGTATTTAAAAAACCTGTCCTCCTTTAAAGTGGATAAGCTCCTTGAAAGATAGTCCATTCCCAGGATGAAGAGATAGGGAGAGAGTGGATCACCCTGTCTCAGGCCTCGTTCCCCTTTGAAATAACCATGGAGTCCACCATTGAATGAAATTGAATACTTGGGAGATGAGATGCAGACCATTATCCAGTTAATCATGTTTTTAGGGAAACCCAGGCCTTGAAGAACCGAATTTATAAAGCTCCAGCTGATTGAATCAAATGCTTTCCTAATGTCAATATTGATCATAGCCCTTGGGGAGATATGTTTCCTGCTGTAGCTTTTAACAAGCTCATGAGCTAGCATTATGTTGCTAGTTATTTGCCTCCCTTGTACAAAAGCACTCTGTGCTTCATTCACTAGGCTACCCATTACTGATTTTATTCTATTCGCAATGATTTTTGATATAAATTTGTAAATGCAATTGCAACAAGAAATAGGTCTAAAATCTGATGGAGTTGTTGGACAATGTACCTTTGGTATAAGTGTGATTGAAGTTGTGTTCACAATTCCCAAAAGCTTGCCCGTATTGAAAAAATCCTTTATGGCCAATGTTACCTCTGCACCTACTATATTCCATGAAGATTTGAAGAAAGAAACACTGAATCCATCGGGCCCTGGTGCTTTATCCTCAGACATAAAGAAGATTGCAGATTTAATCTCCTCATCAGAAACTGGACTAGACAGTAAATTGATTTGAGAGTCACTTAGACAAGGGCCAGCTTTGATTACATTAATATCAGCTGGAGAAGTGCTGACTGCAGTGCCCATTAGATTTTTGTAGAAAGACACTAATTCCTTCACAATAGCTTCACCATCAGTGATCCTTTCCCCCCTGTTATTATATAGGACCACAACTTTATTATTGTGCCTGTTAGTTTTTGTTAAAGCATGAAAGAATCTGGTACTTCTGTCCCCTTGCACACACCAAGCAATTCTAGTCTTTTGCTTGTAGAAAGATATCTTACAATCAAGGAGCTTGTTATAAGAGAAATAACATTCTTTTTCATGTCTAATAAGATCAGGATTTAGTGGATCCGTTTGGAGATTTTCCTGAGCCATCTCTAATGCAATTTTTGCTCTAAGCACTTGTTCACTAATATTATTGAAGTGCTTCTTGTTGAGATCCTTCAGAGCTCCTCTTAACATTTTCAGCTTTGTATAGACTGAGAACATAGAATATCCTTGGATGAATTGATGCCAAGTATTAGAGACTATAGGAATATAATTTTTATGCTTGATCCACATATTATAAAACTTGAAAGGTTTTTTCCTTGAAAAGTATCCTCATATACTGAAACTATTGCAGGGGAATGGTCTGAAATACCAGGCATCATGAATTCTACATGGTTGGAAATGAAATTATTAATCCAAGCTTCGTTTACTAGGGTCCTGTCCATTCTACTCCATACTCTATCATCAGCCTCTTGTTTGTTGTTCCATGTGTAGAAGCACCCTTGAGTTTTAAGATGATTAAGAGCACAATCTTCAATGAATTTGCAGAAATCTTCTGTGTCAGCTTCAGTAAGTGTGACACCTCCCAACTTTTCCTCAGCACTTATCATAGCATTAAAGTCTCCACATAGGATCCAAGGTGAATTACCAATGCTTTGACAGAAGTATTTAAGCTCATTCCATAGATCTTTCTTGGCTATTAATTGGTTGAATCCATATATTGCAGTGATAAAACAATCCAATCATCCATCCTTAGACTTGACTGAGCAGGTAATCTATTGATCAAACATATTCATTACTTGGATATCAAAAATATTAGGATCCCACATGATGATTATTCTGGCTTTTCCAGCAACCCTTACATTTGATTCCCAAATCCAATTATTGGCAATTTTCCTGGTAACTTTTGAGATAGAATTATCTTTGATTTTTGTTTCAAGAAGAGCTAAAAAGGATAGATGGTATCGCATTATATGATTCCTTACTAGTTGCTGTTTGGAGGATTTATTCAATCCTCTCACATTCCAAAAGGATAAATTCATTGAAAATATCCTCCTCTATCCAATGTAGAGGAGTCCAATTTATCCTTGTTTCCATCTGGATTTCCTGAATTCCTGGTTTTGCTTATTTGTATAAGTGTCCAGTTATCATTCCGTGCACCTTCTTGTGCATTCTTGCTGTAAATATATACTGGACTTAAATTTTCTTTTTCTTTGTATAATTGCCCCCCCCCCCCCTGAATTAACCCATCTTTTCCATTATTTTGACCATTTTTGCTTAACCTCAGTTCATTCAGAGGATTTTCCAGACTCAAGTCTCCATTTCTTCTTTCCAGCTTGTTTCCTTCTTGTGCAACATGCACAGAAAGATGTACAGATTGGTGATGAGAATCTGCAGAAAGTCACACCACCTAGGTTTCAATTCATAATGCACCTTCTGAATATATTTTTTACCATTTGGTCCTTGAATGTACACTTCATCAGGTGGCAAAGAGGGCATATGAACTTCAATTAGCACTCTTGCATAAGCAAGTCTTTGCTTATTTGCAGTGAGCTTATCTGTAGTAATAGGATTTCCTATCTTATTGGAAATTTTACTGATGCACTTGGCATTCCATAGGTTAAGTTTCAACCCTGGTAACTGAATCCAGACTGGGTATACACAATCCTCTCTCCTTTCTAAATCTTCATCAATATTCTAAGGCTTCAAGAGAATAGGTCTAGCTCCAAAGAACCAAGGACCATTCTCCAAAATAATTTTCATATCATCCATGTTTTTGAATTTGAAAAGAAATAAGCCAGGTTTCAGAAGGCATATTTCAGGAACTGTCAGATTCCCCCATTCTTTCATCACATATGTTTCCATTGCCTTGAATTTTACATTTAATTCCATAACTTGACCAATAAGTGAGGATTTTCACATAGTACTTCCTTCAATCCATTCATCTTCATCAAAAAACACTGAGTCCTCAACATCAGATTTCACATAATTCAGACTAAAACCACTACCAGCTTTTTGATTATCTACAAAGAAGCTTACCCAGCTTTTCTTCGTAGCAGGTTCTGGTGGAAGATTTTCATTTGAGGACAACTTAGATTCAAGAGGGGGAAATCAAGATTATTAACTCCCAATAATCTAGAATTCAAGCAATCTTTTGGTAAATTGGCTCCTGATTTTGACATTCTAGAGCCATTCTTAATTGACTCCACTAGAATAGTACATGACTTCAGAGTCGAATTCAAATTACTAGAGAAATCAGAATCTAAAGTTTTATCAGACTTTTTTGGAGGGATATTAGAAGAATTCTCCAAATCAAGCTCATCAGTCCAAGAAATACTTGAAGAACTACAATCTCCATGACTGAAATTCAAGAAATTACCTCTCGATTTTGATCCAATCAGCTGAGAATTTTGAGAATTCACCAAGAACTTGTTTGAATTGAGGATATCCGCCATCATCTTCTTCTTTTTCTCTCCTCTAGGGCATGTAGACTCCATGACTTCAAGATCCAAATTTTCATCATCATCAGCCGAGATCATCCCAGATTGATCCTCGTAAGAAATCAAAGCTTCTGATCCTCCGTTGATGATTTTCTTACTACAATTCTTCTTCTTCTTTGCCATCTAGATCCAGCTAAATTCAAGAAAAAACAAGGCGGGGGCGCAGGTTAGACGAGAAGATCGCCTTTCTAACATGCGCCGAAGAAAACCGCCATTTTTTTAAAAAGTATTAACTTTAAATGAGTAATTGGAAACTGAGTAAGTTGCTTTTAAATGAGTTTAAATATTAGTTGAGTCCAAAATTGAAATTCGATATCTTTGTGATAGGGTGTCGAGAGAGTCCAATTCCATAGATCGTGTTATACATGAAGAGGCTTTTCGTTCATCATAATGGTCTTAAGACGAAGAGCATTACATGTTTTCTTATACCAAAAGTAGTCATGAGAAATGATGGCTTAAAGATTTGCTTCATTATTCATATTACTAAAAGGTGATATTGATCTCGTTTTAAGCTCATATTTGATTTTTAGGTTTAATAGCGGATATACACGTACAACTCGTTGTATTGAACTTAATGTTAAGTCGATCTCATGTTTATGAGCCTACTGTCTAATCTAGTTTTGATGATTAACAAACAATATCTAACATCATTTGTCTAGTATTTGTGTTTTCTCATTAGGTATTCTAGACAAACATCGATGTTGGAGGTTGGATGGAATTGAGCTTAACGACGACATCTTGGAGGTTGGAGGAAATTTGGAATGAAGCATTTACATACTAAAGACAAGACTCAACATTGCACTTCATCCATGTTTACCAAGATTGAGTATCAAGATTTCCAAACTTGGATATATTGTTTCTAGTTTAGGTCTTATATCGTGTGTGGTATACTTTAAAGCTCAAATTTCACATATACACGTTGTATCATTTTATGGCTTTCATTGGTTATTTCAATTTGCAAAATATTTTGAAAGATGAGTTTTAGCCATACAAATATGAAACAAATACATATATTTGTATACATGCACATGTGTTTCATATTTATCCCATTATACATCTTTTTGTGAAAATAATGTGCTTACGGATTAAAGACTCACTTATACTATTGTACATTTTTTATAAAGTCCATTAATAAATTTAAAAGTATCTCAGTACTTGTTTGAAAGGAAATCGTCAAAATCAAGTGTTAACAAGTTTGTATTTTCGACCGGTTTGCAAAATACATGAGTTTTTACAATTGGAAAATACAATTTCAAAATTTTCTTTTCTAACATGTTTATATTCATATTTATAAACATTTTTCAAAGTTTATAATTTTTGGAATTTATTTGCTATTTTTTAAAGGGGTTCAAAGTTTTTTTTTTGTTCAGAAAAACATCTTTGCACGTTATCAGTCGACTGACCAAGGTCATCAGTTGACTGATGAAAGTGGTTGGAATAAGTAAAAGTTTCTGCTCAGTCGACTGATGAACCGACCATTAGTCGACCGAAGCAGGTCATCAGTCGACTGATGAATTTATCAGTCGACTGATGAAGGTTGAGCTGCCTCTAACGATCAGCTCATCAGTCGACTGAACACTACCATCAGTCGACTGATGGAATTGTAACGGCTATATTTCCATGTTGCTGAATTTTCGGGTTTTGTCTTTTTCTTTGGTTTTTGAGCTTTGTTTTGAGAACCTATATATACCCCTTTGGCCTCAACTTCTGAAATATAAAAGAAGTGTTTAAAATAAGTTTTTGTAAGTTTGTTTAAAGATTTTTCAAAGAAAATTAGGGGTGTTATTTATGTGAAGAGGGTTTCACAAGAAGAGGAGATCATTTCGATTTGAGCTTCAGTTTTTCATCTCCATCTCTCTTGTTATTAGAGAAGTTTTCTTAACTCATCTTCTATCTATTTATCATTTCGTTTCTTATATATTTATGCTAGATTGAATTGAGTTAAATTTTTTTATTCATTGTTTACACATACAACCATTGAGTTTTAGTATTTCACATAGTGTATAAATTTTGGTTGTGAGGTTGTATCAATTGAGTGAGCTTAAACTTCATTCTCATCCTTGTTTTAGAGAACAAACAATTGTATTTGCACTAATTTGTTGAGATCATATTATAATACACAAGGACACCGAGAGGAGTGGTTGGTGAGAGACATGGTTAATTCTAAGAGGAGTGGCGTAGGTTGTAAAGCCTAGGGAGAGGTAGTAATTCCGAACACTTGAGGAAGGTGACACGGGCTAGGCCAACACTTAGGGAGTGTCTTGTGGTATTAACAATTGTGTGATACTGTAAAAGTTTTCGGTGAGCTAAAAAACCGAGTGTGTAGTTATTTGTGTTAATAGTGGAGATTCTCCTCGAGAGTGAAGAGCAGAGACGTAGGTCGAGGGTGACCGAACTCCGTAATTATTCTTTTATGTTTGTGTTTGCCTTAGCGTATTATTCTTGTGCTTATTACTTATCATATTTCTATATCGTTATTGTCTCATAGTTTATATCGTCCATTATGTATTTGTTATACTTGCATATATCTCATTTTATATCATACTTGCTAGGATAATTGATAATAAGTTTTAATTTGGCATCGATTTCGGATTAGATTAGCAAATACCTTATTCACCCCCCACCCCCTCTAGGGTAATTTCACTTAGGGGGAGTTAGTCACCTAGAACTTAAAATTGGAATCGGGATAATATATGAGATAAACTTTTAAGGTGTTAGTCACATAGAACTAAAAGTAGAACAAAATTTTACAATGTTAGTCAAGTAAAACTCTAAAAAAACTAGAATTTGGATAATTGTACACCTACTTTTTTTTATTTTTCTACACAAAATTGAGAGTTTTAATCTCTCAAATTATTTCAAGTTTTACCTTGTAACTAGATGGTAAAAAACTAGAACTCATATTTATTTTGTTATTTTTTTTCTTTACTTCTTTCCTATTATGGTTATCATTATCATTAGACCATCATTATAATAATAATTGTTAATATCTTATAGTCTAACCAAAAGTTATTTAATAGTAAAAAACATTCTTGTAAGCAATTATCAATCAATAATAGTAAGTTTAAAATACGTAAATAGTATTTATATCTTCAAAATACATAAATATATATTTCATGATTATAAAAAATTATCCCACGTTATTTTATCAAAATATCCCGCTTCACAAAATTGTTCTTATTTATCCCACTAAACTATCCCACTAGCGAAAAGTTATTCCACTTTAACAATTATCCCATTTTGCATGAAAATGTCTGTTAACTAACACCCCCTTAATTACCTATCTAGTTTTATAAATATAATCTCAAGTGAATTATTTTGAGAATTAAATAGCCCTCCCTGAGGGTAAAACCGTCAAAAATCACTAGATGGGATCTATTTGCGAAGATAAAGATGAAGGAATAATAAATTCGAAACAGCAATATAACGAAGGAGTCCACCGGCCGTAACTAACCCTTGATTATAGGAAATTTAACTTGCAGAGACCTGCGCCGCGAACTGTATTTATTAAAACCCTAAATGGATGAGGGTTCAAATGTCAAATTTCCACTGTCTCATGCAGATGGAATCAAGAAAAGCTCATGCAGTTTCCCGGAACTTAATCCCCCTCTATCAACTCATACCATACCTTAACCTATAGTCCACGAAACCCCTAATCAACAATAACCATAATCCTCAGCAACTAAACCTTAATAAAAATCCCCAGTCATTACCCATCTCCCTTCCAAGAAGCTCTTTGTTTATAAGTGTACATATATACAACCTCTCATATATCCCAAACTTTCCTAAAAAAAATAAAAAATTGCATCATGAAAGATCAAATGTTCATCGTGTTTGAGGATTTTTTGCCATCACTGGCTGCAAGATTAGGGCCAGATGGCTTTATCGGAGAGCTATGCAAAGGGTTTAAGTTGCTGATGGACTCAGAGACAGGTGTGATCACGATTGAGAGCTTGAAGAAGAACTCGATGAAGCTCGGGCTTGAGGGCTTGGGGGATGATGAGCTCGAAGAAATGGTAAGGGAGGGGGATTTGGATGGGGATGGCGTTTTGGATCAGATGGAGTTTTGTGTGCTCATGGTTAGGTTGAGCCCGGAGTTGATGGAGGGCTCTTGGAGGAGAGCCTTGGGTTGGGGTTGACATTTATGGTAGTTAGGTATTTGGTTATTGCTTCCCTTTTCTCTTCCCCCGTTTTTTCCTTTTTTCTTTCTTTCTTTTTCTTTTTTTTTTTTTTTTTTTTGGGGGGGGGGGGGGGGGGGTGTGCTTAGATTACTCGTTGGGGTTGTTTGGAATGTTTGAGAAAATGTTAGTGAAAAATATGTTGCAATAAAAATCTCGTGATGGGAAATATATATACCTTGATTGCATATATGTTTGTTAATTTCGATATGTGAAACATATAAATGCTCTTACGGGCCTCTTTTACCTTTTTCATTTTTGTTCTTATATATTGCTATTTATGCATGCAATTCCTAGTGTACACAAGAAGCATTTAACTAATCTGATTTATACTCACTTATTCTATAATATCTTAGGCTAATTTTCTCCCTTTTGTATATATTACTACAACTTTGAACCGCTCCTACAATTATTAACTTATAGGTATCACATCACTCCTTGCTTTATTTCACCTAAATTATCTTCATGCATCATACAAGTCCATGCATGTTAAAGGCCCCTTGTCACTTGACCAAAACTCTGAAGTCATGCATGGTAAGCGTTGAAGTTGTAATTTTATTCTCTAACAATAACCTCACAAGCTAGGTTGAGCCCCCTTTAAGTTTATGGCCCAAAATATGGACTCGTTTAGCAATATCTATATTTATAATTAAAATTAGCATTAAGTTTGTGGATGATGGTATCTGAGTTGATTCTAATATCATATGTCATAAGATACGCTATTACACTCTTTGAAGTTGTCATGAAGGTTGAGAGATATAACTTTATAGTACTCAAAATTGGAAGATCTTTATTTTCTTAAATTAGACGTTTTTCATTGACCTAGTAGCCATTCTCTTTTGATTCCCTACTTGGAGATTTTTTTTTTTTTACTTTTATTTGCTTTACATAATTATAACCCTTGCTTGATCTACATTTCAATTAGGCCAAAAAATATAGAAGAAGCTTATTTTTTATAAGAATAACACATATTTTATCCGTGCTCCCATGGGTGAGTCTTACATGTGGAATATATAAGAAGCTGAAACTAAATCCGCATCATTAGCTTGGAAGTGTTGAAGTATGATTCTTTTTTTTAATCTGATGTTTGGTCTAAAGGTTTTTTGCTTTAGTCATATACATGTACTTCTGAATTGAATAGAATAGAATTTTTCTAACTGTTTTTATTTTCTAGTTTTTATATATAATCTATTTTTTATGGATATGAGCATATAAATGCATTTTACCAATGACTTATAGCATATGGATTGTTGAAAATTAAATAATCTGAATTGAACTTTTTCTTCAAATAGGTTGAAAGTTAAAAGAAATTCAAAATAAGTGGCAAATGACTTTTTTTAAAATTTAAAATTTAGAGTTAGATAGTTTGACACTCAAGCTCTCATTTACAATGTTCCTCTTTTATAATACTCTAAGATAAAAAAGAGAAAAAGGAAAATTCAGCTTGCTAAAGAAGCATGTGGATATTTTTTTTCTTTTAAAAATTAAAATTATTATTTTAATCATCAAACCCTCCTTTGTATATCTTTCCTTTTTTAAAATATTTAATAAATAAAAAAGGATATAAAAATGTGGATGTTGCATGTGATCACAACACCAAAAATATCTCTTTGATGTAGGAACTATGAAGATTTTGCTAGCTGAAAAGGTCATCTAATGTTGATATTTTATTTTAAATATTTTAAAATATTATATCCGTAAAAAACTTAAGAATCCAAATATTTATCCCAAAAATAATCTTAAAGAACCCATTAGGAGTTCAATATAATTATTAGAAAATATTAGATAAAGTAGGGAGAATTTGTGTAATTAGATTGTTTATTTTTTGGATCATAGGGAATATTTTTGTAATAGGAAAGTTTTTAGTTTTTTAAATCTTTACATGTCATGTATTTTTTATGGTATCTTGTGTTATATTAATATTTTAAAAAGAAACACGGATGAACCAAAAACCCTCTTTATAAAAATCAATAAAGACGTGATATCAAATTAATAAATAATGAAAAAATATTAAATTCGTCAACAATTTTTTTAAGAGGAAGACTAACTCATCAACTTTAAATATAATTTGATGCATGTATAATTTTGCATATATGATTTTTGAGTTAAGTTTAAGAGAACCCCTCATCTATGGTGGATGTCTTAGAAAACCTCTCTCAATTATTTTATTTGTGATATTATCCTAAAGTTTGGGCATATTGTAGCTAACTCCACTCAACTTTGAAAAATCCGTGAAAATCCCCTCAACTATGGGGTGTCTCACAAAACCCCCCAGTCTTCCACACTTTTCTTACCAAACAACCCAGTCCCCCCCCCCCCCCCCCCCAACCTCTGAAGTCATTTTAGAACATAAAATAACTAAAATACCCTTTGGGAAATCTCTTATATTAAAAAATCAAGAGTATTTTTTGTAATTGAGTTGTATTTTGGTCATTTCCTAGTCACCTTGTCATATGACATGCTAGACCTAATAATATTAGCTTTTCAGGGCGTAAAGTGAGAAGAGCTTACGGGGATTTCTTAAATTTTCAAGCTTGAAGGGATTATCTATAATAAGCTCAAATTAAATTAGTTGAAAAAACTTTTGTGAGACACAACCCATATTTGATGGGGATTAAGTGAAGAAAGTTTAAGGGGTTATCTCAAATTTTCATAGTTGAGGAGCTTTACCTAAAATATGCTCAAACTTGAAGGGGTTTTCTCAAATTAAAATAGTTGAGTGGATTTTCTAAAATTAGTCCATGATTCTATGTAGAGATGCTCTTTACATGAGGTTTTTTCTTTAATTTTTATATCTAAATATGTAATTATGAGATTTTTTTTTAATTATAGATAATTGTAATCTGATAAGGATAATAAAATATTTGATTATTAAATTCTCTAATTATGAATAGTTTTACTTTGAAGAGAATTCTTTGGTGAATATAAAATTAGTTGTCAACATGTCATTTTCAGATAAGCACGTGAGTACTTATGATATGACATATATTATTTTTTCATGTATTTATAATATAACACATATTAATTTTCTATGCTTTTGGAAACTCCACGACTTTCTGTTTAGGGTCTATTCGTTTATTTCCTAAAAACCAAGAAATGGAAATGGAAAAGGTGGAAATCTCAAAAACTACTATTTCCTCCATTTCCATCCCTAAAACTCATCCACAACATCCAATAAAATATTATTTTCATCCAACAACTCATCCACATCATCTAATAAAATATTATTTTCATCTAACCACTCATCCATCACATCTAATAAAATATTATTTTCATCTAAAAACACATCCATCACATCTAATAAAATATTATTTTCATCCAAACACCACTCAACTCATCTCTTCTCATCATTTCAAATCACTCATATCATCCAATAAAATATTATAACAATTCACCTCATCTCATTAACATTTCATTTCTTTGTTTTCATCCCAAAAAGTTGTGAAAACACTTTTCTTAAGTGTGGGTCATACCACCCAATAATACAATGACAACTCATCTCATCTCATTTCATTTCTTATTTTTAAGAATGAACCAAACAAAAGAAATCAACAAACTACAGGAAATAAGTTTCTTATAATTCATTTCCTTATTTTTTTCGCCAACCAAACAACATCAAAACTAGTTTTCTTAAAAAATCACTCACATCATCCAATAATAATGTGACAACTAACATCATTTCATCTCCATTTCTTTGATTTCCTTCTTTTTTTAGCAAACCAAACACTCCCAAAACAATTCTTCTTAGAAATAGTTTTCTATTTCTTTGATTTCCTATTTTTTTAAGGCAAACGAACAGACCCTTATATACAAAGTAGGGACAAGCCGAAAATTTGAGGAGCAAGGATCACTCTTTTAAATGCTTTCCTCTTGATACCGCGCTGTTGCAGTTAGTTAATTAAATTACTGTCTATTGAACCCTGCGAAAACGTCGATATGTCCGAGTGCTTAAGGATAGGCCTGTCCATCCGGGCCGGCCCGGCCCGGTTCCGGGGCCGGGTTCCGGGCTGGCCCGGGTGTTTTTTTTTTCTTTTTTTCCAAAATTTTTTAATGTTATTTAAATTATAAATTATAAAAAAAGACAAGAAAAATAATAAAAACAATAATTTTATTAATTACTTAAAATGACATAAATTACAAATAAGAAATGATAAAAACAAATTCTTTATTAATAATTGATAAATCAGTTACAAATTACAAGTACAGATTTATTTTGGAATTAATCGCATCACAATAGATAAGTAAATCCCAACTAGGTTGGCACCTACTCACCTATATCACTATCATTTGCAATTATTTCCAAAATAATTCTTTACAAATTTTAAGCTAAGATATAAAAACTACAATCTATTCTTTATATCTATCTGCTAGTCCCAATTCTTCAAATTTATCTTCAATTCCAGCCATCCGATCGATGTCTTGCGTTCGCTTCTCGTACCTCCACCAATCTTGTAGGCACATCACCGCTTGTACAGTATATGGATCCAAGCATGTCCTGTGATCGTCGATCAAACGACCTGCTGTGCTGAAGGCGGATTCCGAAACTACCATCGAAACCTGCACTGTTAGTAAATCACGAACCATGGTGGAAAGTATAGGATATGAAACTGATCCATATACTTTCCACCATTGCAAAATATCTAAAGCATTTCCTTGACATCTAACTAAAGAAGCAGAAAAATATTCATCTATTTCAGAAACATCTGATGATGACGATCCAAGTCCAGATCCACCAGTTAGCTCAGCTACCATTGCATACCTATCAAAACTTACACTTTTACCTCGGGCTCGGGATGAGCTCGAAGAAACCGAAGCTGTAGACTGTTGTGCAGCTACACCATGTCTAGTTGCATACTCATCATATAAGGTTTGAAAATAATTTCTAATAAGTAAATGATGAGTAGTAGCATTCAGGGTGGTTCCATCATCTAATTCTATAACCTGCCCACCATATAATGACTGTAACAAACTTCGAAGGCCAATATCCTTCAAGCATGAATCAATAAGAACCCCCAAACCAAAAATATGAGGAATAGGCCTAAAGTACTTATTAAATTTGCTCTCCATTTCAAAAACTATAGGTCCAAAAGTAGCATCCAAACGATATTTATCAAAAAAATTTGAATATTTAAAATTTGTAAAGCATCTAACGTAATGGTTGGATAATAACAGCCAGATAATAACATTGTAGCATCATAAAAAACTTGTAACATTTCATTTAAATTACATATAACTGTCCATTCATCTTCAGTTATTCCATAAGTGCTACCAGAACTAGAACTAGAAGCATAAAAGTTTATAAAATCAATTATAATATCTTTATATTCTATTGCTACACTTAACATTGCATATGTGGAATTCCACCTATGGTCAACATCTTTTGGAATTAGTCTAGGCTTTACATTTTTTCTTTTACAAAATTGTTTCCATCTTTTAAGTCTTTGTTCAGAAGCACTATGCATGTAAGCAACTGTTCTAACCTTTTCTATCATGGGTTTAATTTCAGTAAATACACTTTGAACAATTAAATTTAAAATATGACAGATGCACCTAATATGAAAAAGATCACCATGACATGGCAATGATAAAGATGATCTGATAAAATCAACAGCTACATTGTTATTATTTGCATTATCTAGTGAAAGAGAAAATATTTTTTCTAAAATTTCTAATTTCATAAGTTCTTTAATTATTAAATTTGCAACATTAGCACCAGTATGTGACTCTTCTACTGCAATAAAAGAAACAACTCTTTTAAACATTTGCCAATTTTCATCAATCGAGTGTGCTGTGATACATAAATATCCAGTTTGCGCTCTAGATGTCCAAATATCAGAAGTTAAACAAAATTTACATTTTAAATTTTTAAAATAAGAAATTATTTTTTCTTGTTCCTGCTGATAATATTTTAAAATATCACGTTGGCAGGTTTGATGAGAAATTTTTTTAAATGCAGGATAAAAACCATCTCTAAACATATCTTCAAATTCATCATCTTCTACTAATTTAAAAGGAAGGTTTTTAAGAATGATAAACCTGATTACGCATTTTCTGGCTCTGGCAGCGTCATAGTTCCAACTACCGAGACTACCAGAAGAGGAGGATTGAGAAATCATGGATTGTCGGATATCACCTTGAGGAGTCTGGCCTTTGTTGTGTTTATCTAAATGGCGTTTGAGGTGGTTGGTGCCGCTCTTATGATGAGCTTGAAAAATCTTGCCGCACAAAGCACACTTAGCCTTCTGGGTGAGGATCCTACCGTGTTCATCCTTGGTGACGTCGATCTTCTCGTAAAAATTCCACACATCGGATCTTGGCCATTTAGGAGCTCTTGGTGCAGATTCGTCGCCACCGGATTCGGGATTAACTTCGGTAGGAGGACTCATAGTAGGAGGACTCATAATAGGAGGACTCATTTCAAGATCGGGAGATATGTTTTGCTCTTCATAATCAGATCCGGAAGCCATTTGATGAAAGGATTAGAAAGTATAAATAAGAGAGTATAAGAGTATAAGAGTATAAGAGAGAAGAGATGAGTTTTTGGTGTGAAGAAAACAAATGAAAACCCCCCTCTATTTATAGAACCAGCTCTCTAGGCAAATGACCAAAATAACCTCACAAAATAGCCGTTTTTTGACCGTTTTTAGGAGGACAAAACGGTCAAAACGCAATTCTGACCGTTGTGGCCGGGCCGGCCACAACGGTCACTATTGTGACCGTTGAAGC
>BQKN01063477.1:103223-173667 GCA_022839385.1 Asparagus kiusianus
CTCTCTCTCTCTCTCTCTCTCTCTCTCTCTCTCTCTCTCTCTCTCTCTCCTCTCTTCTCACACTCAAATCTCCTCAAACCTCCGTGAAATTGGGCGGAGGCGGCGACGAGAAGAAGCATGATGGGTTTCTGCATATCGTTCCACTCTTCCAATTCTGCCCTCAACCCACCCAAAATGTTCTCTTTCTCCTCTAGAACCTTTGCTAGAAATTGAAGAGAGAAGAGAAGAGCAAAGGGTAATAGAGATAAAGGGCATGATGGGTCTTCAGATCGACAGTCAGCGATCTCCAGAGGAGATGGTGGCGGTTGTGGGTTGGCCGAGGAGGAGCTCCATCATGTGCAGGGGAGGTTGTTCATGAATGGGGCAAGTGAGGTTGTTTGCCTTTACACCCAGCAAGGGAAGAAGGGGGCTAATCAGGATGCAATGTTGGTTTGGGAGGTATTTCGCTCTTCAAAAGTTTGTTAATTTGATTGAACCCAGATGACCCACTTGAGAAAATTGTATTATTTGTTGTGTTTTATGTGATTTGGCGAGGTTTTTTTGTGTCTTGGTGGAAAGAAAAGGTTTTTGTTGGTTGCTATTGGAGTTTTAAGTAGTATCTTGTTAGTTTGAAGGAAAGAAGGGTTTATTTTTGAAATTTGGTGATGATAATATTTTGATTATTCATATTAGCTCTTTAATAAACTTGTGTTAGTTTTTCTTTGTAATGTTATTGGAATTTTTTATTGATGGTGTTTTGGTGGAAACAAAGGATAGTAATGATTCTTCAGTGATGTTTTATTGATCAGACACAGAGGACTGTAGGCGTCAAAAAATGCTGAAAGATATCCAAGCGCAGCTTAAAAGGAGGTTATCAAAAAATCAAAGAAAAAAGACAGTCTTTACTGTCTCGCACGCGAGACAGTGCTTACTGTCTCGCACGCGAGACAGTGCTTACTGTCTCGCACGCGAGACAGTGCTTACTGTCTCGCCATGCGAGACAGTGTTTACTGTCTCGCACGCGAGACAGCTCTCAAAGATTCAGAAACTATTTTATAAACCGCCGACACATGGCCACCAACTGTTCAAGAACGTAGGAAACGTCATGGGCGAGAATTACATTGATAACTGCCAAAATAATAGAGTTTTAAAACGTGGGAAAATAGTTACAAAACTGTCGGGCAGTTGAAGTTTTCCGAGACAGTGTTTACTATTTCGGAACCCGAGACAGTATTTACTGTCTCGGTTGCCGAGACAGCAAACACTGTCTCGGAAGCACTGTTCATCCAGAGGCTATAAATACCCCCTGAGATCGATTTTTGACCGGGAGGCGGAGCATCTTAGAGCAGAAAGAGCAGAGTTCTTGAGCTTCTGGCAATTCCTTGAGATTCGAGCTTTGACTTGATCTAAAGAAGAGTGATCGTCTTACTTTGATAAGATATTCACTTCAAATTCCTACTTCGATAAACGAATGAAGAATCCCCAAAGCCTTCACGATTCAATCAGAATCTGTGATTCGGTGGTCCACGGGCTAACGCACCCCCGGCACAGGCAAAGATCCCACACAAGCAGCGATCCAAACAATGATCCTGCGTTTGTTTCTAAAAAGTTATAATTTTCCTTTTGTTGTGTAAAAGAAGTCTTATAAAAAGGCTATTTCTTTCGAATTTGTTGTAATCGACCGAAGATATAATGAATTCCACAACGAAACCAACTTTTGACGAAAACAAACTGGCGACCACAGTGGGAGCCAACGGTCTCGCTACCGAAACCATCGTGTCACAGCCGATCATCAAGATCCCAATTGAATCAACAATCAACGATCAAGATCCCAATTGATTTCCGCTAAGGAAGTAAAGAAGACGGGTATTCTGTGTCCCTATCCAAGAGAATGGGATTCAATTCCATACCCGACAAAATTCCATCTGATTAACTTCACACCGTTCAACGGAAAGAGCTCACCTATTCAGCACTTGATTTATTTCAAGTCTCATTTGGGCATAATATCTGGAAACGAGGCTTTAATGGTCCGGTTATTCGTTGGCACTCTTCATGGTCCCGCCTTCGATTGGTATCGACGTCTCAAGCCAGGGAGCATCAATTGCTGGGATGACATAGAAAGTTTGTTTCTCAGCAATTTCTTCGATGATGACACCGAAGTGTCAATCGGAACCCTTCTGGATGAGAAGCAAAAAGATGGAGAGTCGGTTGATAATTTTATCAAGCGCTTCCGTAACAAAGCAATGAATTGCAGGGATCCTGTTACAGAGGAGTTTATCCTGCAAACATGCCACAATAATCTCTCCATCGATGTCCTGGAAGCCCTGGGGGTCGTGCCTTCGATCACTTGGAAAGAATTAAAACTACGTGGCGAACGAGCTGAACACTTTCTTAAAAGAAAGAAAGTTGAGAGAAATCAACCGACGACATCTGCAATCGCAGTGAATGCGAATCTCGATCCGAAGTTCCAAAAAGAGTATTCTTTTGAAGATGATGAAGCTCCAGCCATCTTGAAATACCTCCTCGCCAATGACAAGATCGAGCTACCACCTATTAAAGATCAAGAGGGAGCAAAGAGGATTATGGATCCAAACTACTGTGCATACCACAGAAGGGTTCTTTATCCCACCAAGATTTGCTTCGGACTAAAAAATAAAATCTAAGCTTTAATTGACTCCGGCGTCATAACGGAAAAACAAGCCAAATGAGGACGCATGATACTCCATTGGGTACACGAGTATAAACTGTTTTCCCTAACTCCGAAAAGTATACGAGTATAAACTGCTTCTCCATATAACTCCAAAAGGTATACGAGTATAAACTGTTTCCCGAACCTCCGACCGATATAAGAGGTTAAAAATTGCTTCCAAATGTGATTAGACTCAGGTTCACCTAAAAGCTGGGGGTGGATACGAGGTTATCATGGCTGAATATGAAGACAGGTACCAAGATCTGATTCTATATCAAGAACAGCAACGTTGCTCACAAACGAAAAGTTTCTGAAAAAGTACTATCCCTAGTACATTCAGTGTAACCTATTTAACGGGAAGTTTCTGGAGAATACTATATATGGTATTCTTAAGGATAACCCGAAACTAATCAATTGTTCAAGGTGAAAACCAATCATCTGAATAATCCACCCTTAATCATGACAAAAAATGATTAAGAACCTTCCGCTGTGGCTATTTAATTATGTCCAAAATGATTAAAACCCTCCCACTGTGATTTTTAGAGTACTCTTTCATTAAGATGAGATTCAATGACTTCATCAAGTCGATCTTCCCTCACAAAACTCTGAAATCATTTAAGGGTGAAACATGTCCCATTTGCTTTTCTCCCATTTGATTCTTGGTTGGTCTCAATCGTCGGGATTAGTTTCGCCAACTCCTACTATGACTTTCCAAGCACTCTTTCGTTGAGATGATATTCAATGACCTCATTGGGTAAGTCTTTCCTCACGAAACTCCTACGGTCTAATTGTGGAGTGCTTGATAATTCACACTCCTCCACCATAAAATCCCTCACCGATCAAATCAACTGACGGTGGGTCCAACAAAATACTTCGTGGTTAAATCCACCCAAACTCCCGCTGTGTCCAAGCCTTCAATACTCCCACTGTTGGGCTCTGACATAACACCCAAAATTTCAATTCATGACAATTGGCAACACCCATTCGGTCAAACCTTTAAACAGTTAGGACCAAAGCCAAAATCTCCTCTCGATTCCCTCCATGAACGAGAGGTCCACAACTTGAGCGATCAAACCTTTAAACAGTTAGAATCGTCTTAAACTCCTACTTGGTCAAACCTTACTACAGTTAGGACCACATCCAAAATCCCCTCTCGATTCCTTCCATGAACGAGAGATCCACAACTTGAGTGATCAAACCTTTAAACAGTTAGGATCGTCTTAAACTCCCACTTGGTCAAACCTTTAAACAGTTAGGACCAAAACCAAAATCCCCTCTCGATTCCCTCCATGAGCGAGAGGTCTACAAATTGAACGATCAAACATTTAAACAGTTAGGATCGTCTCAAACCCCACTTGGTCAAACCTTACTACAGTTAGGACCATAACCAGAATCTTCTCTCGATTCATTCCACGAACGAGGGGTCCATTTTCAAGTTGAATAATCAAACCTTATGATAGTTAGGATTATTCAAACCCGTCCAGATTCTCTAAGTGGAGATCCCACTTTGAGTTTCCTTTGTATCAGGAGATAGAATATAAAATTCTTCCTCTCCGATTTCGGGTTCATCTCTACCAACAAACAAGAGACCAGGAGATAGAATATAAAATTCTTCCTCTCCATCATTGGGTTTATCTCTACCAACAAAAAAAGAGACCAGAAGAGAGAATATAAAATTTTTTCTTCTCCATCATCGGGTTCATCTCTACCAACAAAAAAGAGACCAGAATACTCCAATAGGTATACGAGTCTAAACTGTTTCCCTAATCTCAATAGGAAGTTTCTGGAGAATATCACTCAGAATATTCTTAAGAATAACCTGAATACTCCAATAAGTACACGAGTCTAAACTGTTTCCCTACCCTCAACAGGAAGTTTCTGGAGAATATCACTTAGAATATTCTTAAGAATAACATGGCTACCTCCCAACGGGTATATGAGGTTAACTATTTCTCAAAAACTCTAAAAAATACATGAGTATAAACTGTGTTCTTATGAAGACTGATACAGTGATTAACAATCTAGTATCAATTTGATAACAAAAGCTGAATTCACAAGTACAAATTCTAGCTTCGAGTCAAGATTTCGACAACGGTCAAGCGATAAATGTAGCACCGGAAGAATTTTGTCTATTCTACAAAGCACTGAATAGACCAAAGGATGAAGAGGTCAAGATTTGAAGCCATTTACGGGTCCTTCGGTACGATCTACTCAATCAAGTATTGAAGGGATTGCAAATAAGACCTGTCTTATCTAAAGTGTCCCAGACTCCTCTATAAAAGAATAAGTCTAGAACACTTTGAAGGGGGTATTTGTAGGCATCAAAAAATATTGAAAGATATCCAAGCGCAGCTCAAAAGGAGGTTATCAAAAAATCAAAGAAAAAAGACAGTCTTTACTGTCTCGCACGCGAGACAGTCTTTACTGTCTCACCATGCAAGACAGTGCTTACTGTCTCGCACACGAGACAGTTCTCAAAGATTCAGAAACTGTTTTATAAACCGCCGACACGTGGCCACCAACTGTTCAAGAACGTGGGAAACGTCGTGGGTGAGAATCGCGTTGATAACTGCCAAAATAATGGAGTTTTAAAATGTGGGAAAGCAGTTACAAAACTATCGTGCAGTTGAAGTTTTCCGAGACAGTGTTTACTCTCTCGGAACCCGAGACAGTATTTACTGTCTCGGCCGCCGAGACAGCAAACACTGTCTCGGAAGCACTGTTCATCCAGAGGCTATAAATACTCCCTGAGATTGACTTTTGATCGGGAGGCGGAGCATCTTAGAGCAGAAAGAGCAGAGTTCCTGAGCTTCTGGCAATTCCTTGAGATTTGAGCTTTGACTTGATCTTAAGAAGAGTGGTCGTCTTACTTTGATAAGATATTCACTTCAAATTCCTACTTCGATAAATGAAGGAAGAATCCCCAAAGCCTTCACGATTCAATCAGAATCTGTGATTCGGTGGTCCACGGGCTAACGCACCCCCGGCACAGGCAAAGATCCCACGCAAGCAGCGATCCAAACAACGATCCTGCGTTTGTTTCTAAAAAGTTATAATTTTCCTTTTGTTGTGTAAAAGAAGTCTTATAAAAAGGCTATTTATTTCAAATTTGTTGTAATCGACCGAAGATATAATGAATTCCACAACGAAACCAACTTTTGACGAAAACAATGACCCTTTTAAGGAAATATTGTCACGCATGGAGTTTGAAATGATGGAACTATATTTTGTTTGGTGGGGAAGAAGAGGTTTTTATGGTTTTGATAGTCATGTTATGTCAACCCCTACCAAATTAAGGAAATAGTAGTGTTCGTATGCCCGTAGCAATTAAGTTAAAAGAAGGATCTTTACGCTACAATTTGTTAGGACCAAACCCAAATACCCCATCGAGGAGGTAGTGTTGCTTGATGATGATGATGCTATGTTTGACAAATCACTGATGGGGTTAATTGTGGTAGTGAATTAATGGGAATTAAAAGCTAAATAAATGCTACTAAAAAGCTAAAGAAATGTAACAGTATAGACAAATCGTAAATATTAACTTTAACGGTTATATGTTAACTCTTCCTATCGTGTGTTAAGTATCATAGTTATATGTTAACTTTTACCAGAACATGTTAACTATAATAGTTATATGTTGACTTTTAACTGAACGTGTTAATTTTTCTCCACGTGTTAACTTTTCTCCTAGTCTGTTAACTTTTCATACTGAATGTTAACTTTCGCTGCTTTATGTTAACTTTCAGCTATGACCAGTATCACAGATCCATTCTTCTATAATTTTATGCCGCCCTATTTATTTTACAATCATTCTCAAAACAATTCATAATCTGGACTTCTCATGTTTTATTATTATTATTATGCACTTCCCTCTCAACCTTTCTAATGTAAATTGGAAACGTATAATATTGGATGTGAATATTTCTTCCTTATGCTCCTCCTTCATTAATAAGAGTGGATAATTGTATCTTTAGAGAACTATGCTCAATGGTTGTTCATTTACCTTAGTTGCAAGCTTATATTACCAGTTTCGCGTGTATATCTGAAGGTACAATGACTGTATTAATGCATATTGTGAGTGTTCTCTCAATTCAAGTCCAAATGTCGGCTTAATTATGGTACACTGAGTTGAATCTGCTATCAGCAAATTTGTATATCAATGTTTGGTTGGACGTTAAAGCCGTCCCTTGCGAGCAACAGTCTGAAATGTTAGTATTTCACAAATTTAATCTTTTTCATTTTATCTGGCATCATATATCTAACTAGCTTGCCACTTTATATCGTGCAGTTTTAATTGTGGAATTTTTGTTCCCTTATATATGAAGGCAATAATCTGTTGTGTTGATACACTTCAAGTAACTACTCCTGACGATGAATCTGATGTCATACATGCCTGACTTGCAGCTGAACTTCCGGTAGAAGGATGAGAACATAAGAATTAAGAAGAGACATTAGATAAGGATCGAAAAAAGTTGTTCTAAAAATTGATTGATTGAACCAAAACTTGTGTGCATGTCTGTGTTTTGTATATTAATTTAGTTGTGTAAACAATTGATGTGGATGACAAACATTACAGCAAGCTTGACATTTATTGTTCTTATTGTATTTCTGGTATTTTTGCCATAATATATTTACGTTTTGTTTTAATACAACATATATTTAACAGGTTCAAATGAAAAGCTATATGTTTACTTGAATGTCAACAGAAAACGCTAATACTTAACATTTATATTTGACAAGTTAACATATTCAGTTGTATGTTATTATGTTATAAAGAAGCTGACATGTAACAATGAAAATTAACATATTATACTAAAAGATAACATATTCAGCTGAAAGTTAGCGTACAGAGATGAAATATAACATGTTCATAAGAAAGTTAACATGTGCAGCTGATAGTTAACATGTTCACGTTAATATGTTCAGTTGAAAGTTAACATGTTAGATAAGAAAGTTAACATATTATGGTAAAAATTAACATGTAATAGTGAAGGTTAACATATTGTGATGAAAGTTAATATGTTCAGCTGACAGTTAACATGTTATGAAGAAAATTAACATATTATTATGAAAGTTAACATGTAACAGTGAAAATTAACATATTATGATGAACGCTAACATGTTTAGCTGGAAAGTTAACATGTTATGAGGAGAGTTAACATATAATAATGAAAGTTAACATGTAACCGTTAAAGTTAACATAGGAAACATGTCATGTTCTTGTTGATCATATTCTTGCTGGTCATGGGATTTGACATAATAACTGAAGGATATGTACAGATTATGTACAAGTGTATGAGATTTAACAGTGTATCATAACTTGAAGATTATGTACATAATCTGTATATATTATGTATACAATAACCTCAAGATTATGTACATATTATGTACCATAATATTCAGGTTTTGATACACATAATTTATATATAATCTTCAGTTTATTATGCACATCAAGGTCTATTTGAATGAACTTGTACATATTCACATGACAGCCACAATATATTTCACATACAATCGCAATAAATTACATCAAAATTGATCACTAAACAGACACAATATATTTCATTAAATTTTGATCTAAGTACAACCAAACCACAAGAACACATAATATAATCAACTGAACAATGAAACATGACACGTGACTCCCCGATGGTCTTGCACTCTAAGCACAAACCTCATCGCCAGGGCCCTCGTCATCTCATCCCTAAGCACAACACTCTGGGCCTCACTTGGCTCCCCGATGGCCTTGCACCCAATGGAGAAGGGGCTCTCAATTCCCCAGCTGGAAATTTCCTTGTGACTTGATTCGAGGGATGGGTGACCCCCATGAAATTTCATAACCAGAGCTTTAACATACATCCCCTCTACTTTGGGCAAATCTGAGATCACAAAAGAGAAAGCTGAGAAGCTGTCGCGCGAGCCACAAATGACATTGATACCTGTGCGGGTGAGCCGAGCAAACTATTCCACATCTTTGGCATAGGAGCGAACAAATTCAGTCCCTCGCGACCCTTTGGTCACTTGGGCATAAGAATATCTCTGAGAAGAAGGTGGGGCTGAGCTCCGATTGGAGGACGACGGGGGAGGGCTGGCGGCTAGGGGTGGTGCTTGGGGATGCGACTGCTAGTAGGGAACAAGGTTGGGGTCTAAAGGGAGGTGAGGGAGAGCGGATAGAGGCAGGGGAAGTTCCTAGAGACACGGCAGCTAGGCGGCGGATGGCTGGGGGGAAAAGGAGGGGGTGGCTGAACCGACGACGCTGTTGGATCCGGAGGTTTGGGGGGGGATCCGAGGGAGGCGGGGGTGGAGGAGGTAGATCTGGAGGCTGGGTAGGTGGGATTGAGGGTTTCGAAGGTAGGGGCGTGTTTGGTTGCTGGGTGACTGAAGATCTAGGGTTTAGAAGAAGCAAAGGCGGTGGGTTAAGAGAACAGGAAGACGAAGGAACAGAGGGATGAGGGAAAAGGGGAAGGAGAAAGGAGGAGGAGGAGAAAAGAGCAGTTAGGGGAGAGGAGGAGAAGAAGAAGAAGAAGAAAAGGGGGAGGAGTATTTTCGGAAAGTTGTTGGGAATAATTCCTAGGAGAGTGCGAAAGGGGCCAGACCATATTTTTTTGGGGTTTTTGGGGTTAAAGCACATGGGAAAAACAATGGACGGCCGGGCCACATCTCATTTATTTTTTTGGGGCCTAGACACATTTTTCGCTAAAAACTATTCAGCTTTAAATGTAGCACCAACTTATGTAACTACTACCCCGCCATACATCACTGTCCACTTGTAACCCCTGCAACCAAGTAGTACAATTATATACCCAAAAAAAGGAGGCAAAATCACTCTCCCATCAACAACAACAATAATCAAATTAAAAACGATCCAATCAACTTTAAGGTTGAACGTATCATGACCACACCTTGATCCTCTCTCATTCTCATGCTTAATTGCACCCTAAAAAATGCACACCCATTAACCACCACACGTAGATTTCCCATGCTCCACCAGCTCACCCACTTAAATCTCCACCACTAGTTTTCTCTTCCTCTCCGACCAAACACACAAGGGCAGCCCATGCGGCCTCAATCTTTTCTTTGGAAGAGGTTGTTGACACGCGGGGCGTATTGGATCTCCCAAGGTGTTGATTACTGGCCTCGGCCCTCGTGCTTGGGGCGTCCGCAGTTGGTTGGCTAGAATTGCTTGGGAGCAAGAAAAAGATTCGCTTCGTTTCAAAGTTGGGGGAGTAGAGAGTAGCTGAGTAGGGGACTCTTTTGCAAGGAGAACGCTGATTAATAAGTTATTTCGGTGAAATTTCTGTTACGGATATATAACAAGGTTTGCGTAGTTAAAAATTAACCTCCATCAATTATTCAGATTTAATAAATTTAACATTTCTTCAAGTCCAAGCGTGTATTAACTCCTCTTTTCCTATTTGAGCCATTTTCAATAAGACCCTGTTAATTGGTTGGCTATAAGGAGGACAGGATTTGCATTTATGATAGATTAGATAAATGTTCAGAAAAGCCTAGATCACTCGACAAGAGAAGAAAGTTAAAATATATGACTAGAGAAAACGTTTTAATAGAAGCAAGTAGTATGACAAATTATCCTCGATGTGTCCCAAAAAATCATTACAAATGGTCATCTTATTAAGTAAGTGAATCAAATAAATAGTATTCTTTCTACTCAAAATTAGATTAATTGTTTACATATTTTGGAGTCGTATTTGAATTTTCTGGCTAGATATATTGCGATATCTAAATAAAAGCAATAATTTCAAAGTCTACAAGATTGTAGACAAAGATAACATGTGAATTGATCTGTTATTTTCCCCCCTGTTACTGTTGGGAGATAATGTAAAATAAAATAAACATCACAGCCTCTTTTAGGGGTCGATTAAACCAAAATACTTGAGATTAGGGGTGCTAAACCGTATCCGTATCCGAGAACATATTCGTAACCGTATCCGTTAGGATACGAATATGGTTACTCAAATCTATAACCGATAGGATATGGTTACGAATATGGTTTTGTAGTGAAATATCCGTATCCGTATCCGAAATATCCGAATACATATTAGTCATAATCTTACGATAGTTTTGATTCTTAGATTATGGATTTGTGGTTAATTTTGATGATCAAGATGTCTAATCTTAACTTTTCAATTATAATGGATATATTAACAAACTTTTTTGTATCACATGAACTATGTTTTTCTCAATACTATCTAGTTTTCTCATATCTGTTTTGTATCTACATGCATATCCGCTTATATATCTGCATGTATATCCGTAACCGTATCCGATTTTAGCGGATATGGTTATAAATTTTCCTTACCGAGGTATATCCGTATCCGAGATGGGTAAGCGGATATGGATATGATAAGCATCATATCCGAGTCGTATTCGGACCGAATGCACCACTACTTGAGATGCATCCTAAAGTCAACAATAAAAAAACATCAACTTGACTAAAATTCCGACTAATCTACTAATTTTTTTTTTACAGTGGATGCCTTAATTGATTGGCTTCCTTCCAATATTTACCGGAAATAACTCCGTAAAGCTTACCCCGAATTAGCGGCAAGACATGTTACTAAGAAACAATGCAAAATTGAAGGGTCAACTTGTAAAATATCCACAGATCAGCTTACCAACAGGTAATCGTATCCATATCATGCAAAATATCTTGGTAACCTCACCAGCTAAGCACTCCGAGCTGATAGCCAACTCATTATTCAATAGGAGGGAGACACCTCACTTGTTCTCCTATTGGTCCCATATTTTGGGTCCCTGTAGCAAAGCTCAATCCATATCAGCCTCTTCACATGAACTTGCCATGTCATCTCGCAACGGATCCCTCGCAACGGATCCCATCACCTCCCCCTATAATGGCCTAATTGGGGCAGAGGTCAGGCCACGAGGTCCAAATCGCACGGCCCATTGTTTTAGGGGCTGTTTGGATGCCTTTAGGAAACTAGAGTATTTATAACACAAAATAGAAAGTGGTTATCAACCTCACCACTTTCTATTCAAGTGTTTACATTGTTTGGTGAGGAATCTTTGTGAATCCTAAAATAATAGCATTACATTGTTTGGATAGTATAATGTAAAGTAGAGTATTTATGACACAAAATGGAAAGTGGTTGTCCACCTCACCACTTTCTACAAGGTTTTGATTTTATTTTTTATTTTTTTGGAGACATTTATGACATTGTGTCAGCTTTCCAACAAAATCACTCATAATTTTGATGATTTTGCTTTCGGTGACACTTCATCAAAAAGTGTAAGCTTTTCATGTAAAAGAGAATTTAAACAAACAATGTAAAGTGATGAAAGCTGACATTGAGACCCATTTTTTACACTTTACATTCTTTTACATGTTAAAAACATACAATTAGTTCCATCTCCGAATAAAAATATTTAAAATAAATGGTTCAAATATAGAAAAAGATAGAGATAGAAGGTGGGACAGCATGTTTTTATTACAGCGTGGGCTCCTGTTGGTCAGGTGCAGATCACGTGGGCTCTACAAAGAGCGCCGCTGCGCGAGTGGAGTAGTGCGTGCCACGTTGGACGAATCGAATCCAGACACGCTGGCTTTATACCACGTAGGCGGGAAAATATCTGCGGGTAAGGGGTGTGAGATTGTGACATCTGGACGTACGAGTTGAGCAAAACCACTTGGCAAGGGATCCCAGGATATTAAAGTTGTTATGACGAAACTGCCCTTGCGAGAAGTACTTTTCTTAAGAAACAAAGGAAGAGGACAAAATCCTCAAAACCGGCTTGATTTAATTAAAAAATAAAAAAAGCAAAATATACAGAATGAAAGGAAAAAAGAAAAAAGAAAGTTTACGTTTTCAATCAAAAGTCATCATTCTTATAGCGAAAAGATATTGCCTAAAATTTGCACATAGATATTGCCTCTAGCTCTTAAGGGGCTGTTTGGTTGGTTTCCTAAAATCAAAGAGAATGAAATATAACCCCTGGAACCATTAAAAGTTATTTTCCATCCGTTTATATCCTTAAAAATCACCCATATCATTCAATAATATGGTGACAACTCATCTTATCTCATCTCATTTCTTACTTTTAAGAATGGACCAAACACAAAAAATAGGTCACATCATTCATCTCATCTTTAAAAATGAGTCACATCATCCAATAATATAACAACTCATCTCATCTCATTAAAATTTAATTTCCATCCATACCTCAAAAAAATCATGAAATGAGTTTCTCTAAATATGAGTCACATCATCCAATAATATAATGACAACTCATCTCATATCTTTTCTTAGTTTTAAGAATGAACAAAAAAAAAAACACAAGAAAAAACCTATCATAGAAAATAGATTTCTTATAATTGATTTCCTTATTTGTTTAGGGGTTGTTTGTTTGCCTAAAAAAAGAGGGAAATCAAAGAAATGAAAAACTATTTCTAAGAAAAATTGTTTTGGGAATATTTGGTTGGCTAAAAAAATAAAATCAAAGAAATGGAGATGAGATGATGTTAGTTGTCGCCTTATTACAGGATGATGTGAGTGATTTTTTAAGAAAACTTATTTTGAAGTTGTTTGGTTGGCAAAAAAAAATAAGGAAATGAATTATAAGAAACTTATTTCTTGTAATAGGTTGTTTTCTTTTGTTTGGTTCATTCTTAAAAATAAGAAAATAGATGAAATGAGATGAGTTATCATTATATTATTAGATGATGTGACTCACACTTAAGGAAATCGTTTTCCTAGCTTTTTAGGAGGAAATGAGTGGAAATAAAATGTTAATGAGATGAGATGAGTTGTCACCATCTTATTGGATGATGTGAGTGATTTGAAATGATGAGATGAGATGAGTTGAGTGATGTTGTGGATAAAAATAATATTTTATTAGATGTGGTGGATGAGTTGTTGGATGAAAATAATATTTTATTAGATATAGTGGATGAGTTGTTGGATAAAAATAATATTTTATTGGATGTTGTAGGTGAATTTTAGGGATGGAAATGGATAAAATTGTACTTTTTGAGATTTCCACCTTTTCATTTCCATTTCTTGGTTTTTAGGAAATCAACCAAACAGACCCTTAGCCAACCAAACAACTTCAAAGCAAGTCATGAAATTTGTTTCTTCAAAATCACTCACATCATCTAATAATATGATGATAACTCATCTCATCTCCTTTCTTACTTTTAAAAAGTGAACCAAACACAAGAAAAAACCCTTTTATAGAAAATATGTTTCTTTTTCTTTGATTTCCTTGTTTTTTAGCCAACCAAGAAGCTCCTAGGTGCTGAACGCTTGATATTTTTCCTCAAAAAATTTGAGTTGCACTTTCTCTAAATAGTCCAAAAAATTATAGCAACAAAATCTTTCCTATTTCTCTACTACTCCTTCTTAATTCTCTCTCTTTTTTACTGTATATACTAGAAGAAGGCAATGAACATGACCAATCATTTAATCTTTTTTTTCCCAAGAGAAATTATGGGCAAAATGCTCCATTGGAATTATTTTTCAATTTGGGCCAATTCTTTACTAGTAGTCCTTTTGTAATTGGTCGCAAAATTTCTCTATTATACACTTTAGAAGGATATCTAATTCAGAATAAAATCTGCATAAAGTACACTAACGAGGCACAGTCCAATCTTTCTAGTAAGCAAATTAGAAGTCTCAATCATTTGTTTTGCTGCGCCAAACAAAAAAAGATCCATAAAAATAAACCCATAAATAGATTTCACAAAATGACGTGTCACCTCTATTAATTTTTGATAAATATAATAAAATCTCAAAAATCAAGAAAAAGAAAGTCCTCCAAACATAAGAGTCAAGGAAAAATGATAGAGGCACACCCCCAATCATATCCCAAACCACACCCCCTCTCTCATATGCTACAGTACACCGGGCTTCACATGAGATTTTAAAATTTTAAAATCTTATGTGAAGCCCGGTCCACTGTAGTATATAAGAAACGGGGTGTGATTTGAGATGGGGTTGGTGGTGTGAGCCTAGTGCCACCCAAGAGTCAAAACCATCCGAGTAAATTTTCAAGGACAGGACCGTCCTTTCTTTTCAACATAAAGCAAAAATAAACCACCCCCTGATCCTTCGGACACAAACCAAGAAGAATTGCCCCCTTTAAATATTCCCCCATAAAATTCCCATACCAAAGTAAACCAAAGGATCAAAATCTCGCATCAGCTTCCAGAACACAAAAACCCCGGAGATCTCGAAGATGAAGGAGATGAAAGCGTGCGAGCTATGCGCGGGCGCAGCCCGTATGTACTGCGAATCGGACGAAGCTAGTCTCTGCTTCGATTGCGACGCCAAGGTCCACGGTGCGAATTTCCTCGTCGCCCGCCATTCTAGGGTTTTACTTTGCCGGAACTGCCGGGATCCGACGCCATGGAAGGCGGCGGGAGCGAAACTCGTCCAGGCCGTCTCGGTCTGCGATCGGTGCGTCGAAGGAAGATCGAAGAAGGTCGATGACGATGAAGCGGAGAGCAGAGAGAGGGTAGATGCTGATGCTGATGATGATGATGATGATAATGATGAGAGTGAGGGTGAGGGTGAGGAGGAGGAGGAGGAGGAGGAGGGGGAGGAGCAGGTGGTGCCGTGGTCGACGGAGCCACCGCCGGCGACGACGACTTCTTCGAGTAGCGAAGAGGAGGCGGCGGATAAAGAAATGGTGGGGCCCGTCGGTAATGAATCCTTGAAGAGAATGAGACAAAATGCAGATCTTCCTCTATCTCAGGTATTTAGGTTTTTTTTCCTCAAAAATTCGTGTTCTTGGATCCTTTGATGATATCCAATTGAAGACATTATTAGTCATAAAAAAAACGAAAAGCAACTTATACGTTTCTTGTTATATTCCAACATCTCAAACGAGATGAAAAAAATGTTTTTTTTTTTTGAAATTTCATGGTTGTATTCATTATTTTGTATCACATAAAATCCTTTGTTATTCTTTCTTTTATTTATCTTTACAATCCCGTCTCCGTTTCTATGTAGTTTCTGGAAATGTGAAGGGGAAAAAAATTGTTGCAGTTTTAGGAATATCCCCTGAATTCCTCTCTAAGTCTTGATTTTGATGGTGCAGGATCAGCAGCCCTTTTCTTCCTCTTCAAGGCTTAGTTATCTCCCGAGTCCTGTTAGGACAACGGCCATTGACGAGACCGTATCAGATTCATTCCGGCTACTAAAAACCCGCAAGAAATTAGACCTCATTTGCTCTAATTCGCATAAGTTATTGGTTGATTTCATCTAAGTAAGTCTATTCTTTTTGAGTAATCCTTTTTTTTATACTTAGTATGAGATTTGAGAGGAACTTCAATTGGTTGATTTGTCTAATTGACAAATTAGGTATATTTCACAAAGATTTAATATTTTCTTATTAGAATAATGTTCATGGGGTTCGAAGGTTCTGTTGCATGCTAGATATTCTGATGGAATTTGTGCACAACTATCCAACCCACAACTTCAAGTTAGAGCTTGTGGGCTGGGGCAGTTAACTTGTAATTGCCTACCTTAAAGCTATCTAGGAAATTAGTAAATAAGAATATTAGGAGGTGTTTGGTTCAATTTCTACAAATTATAGGAAATATTTTTTCACCCAAAATATGATTTCTTTGTATTTCTTAAAAAAATTATAGGAAAAGTTTTGAGAAGTCAAAAAGTACCAAATTTTTTATTTTTTTTACTTTGCTTGTTTGGTTCAAAACAAGAAAATGACCCATAACTTTATAGAAAATAGCAAGATTTCCTATAATTTGTAGAATTGAACTAAACACCCCCTAAATTTATAGAAAAGTGTCAACTTTATAGAAAAGTGTCAATGTGATGTCAGATTTCTAGGTGATTTCCGCCCATTTTGAGAGGAAATTGATTTATGTAAATTTTTGGTATTTTTTTGTATTTTACAGAAAACGTTTCTGTAATTTTTTTTAAACCAAACATAGTTTACGAAAATCTACAGAAAACTTTAATTACAGAATTACCATTGTCAGATATTTTAAGAAAACTTTTCTATAAAATTGTGCAACCAAACATCCCTTTAGTATACACTATACACTTATTCTAATCTTGATAAAGACAAAATCCTAACTATCAAGAATTTTGGACCAAATGGCTATTTCATAGTGTTACACATGAATTAGGTGGCAAGTTAGACTTATAACTATAAATAAATAAATAGCTAGTAGTTTCGTGTGGTTGTAGTAGGGGATATTCTGATAGAATTTGTGTTTTTTTTTAATGTTAAGATTGCTTGATGTACATAAATTGCACACAATCCACAAGTTCGAGATAGAGCTTGTGGACTGGAACGGTTATCTTTCATTTGTCTATTATAAAATATCTCTGGTTAATAAGAATATGACCATAAACTTATTTTAATCTTGACAGCGGTCAATATGACTAAGACAAAAATTTAACTTTTAAGATTCAAGGATCAAATGGCTATTTCATAGAACACATGGATTAGGTGATGCATTAGACTTTAAACTAGCTAAGAAAAAACTAATAATTTTGAGTGGTTGTGGTGGGAGAAGGGATGGTACTGTTCACTAGTCAGCATCAGTCCAATTCCAAAGGGGCCAATTTTGGTGCATCTTTGAGATCCTTAATGTTTTTCTACTGGTGGTTGGGTTAAACTTCGTGAGAGATGCTGACTACACCAAAAGCTAGAGCTCCAACTATCTTTAACTAATTACCCCACATTGCTTTGTCTTTGAGGTGGAAGGAGATTGCGTGAAGTAACTTGTTTGCTCTTTTAGTTTTATGATTGTGGTTATTAGCCACTAAAAATCTAGACTAGAAAAGAGCAAATAAGGTTGATCAGCTGAATTTTGCATGACATGTCAGGTTTCTATATGGGAGAGAGAGTAGGTGGGCCTGTTATAATGATGGTTCATGTAACTTGTGCTCTTCTTGCATAGCGATGGTCCCTGGTGCATGTAACAATAGTTTCAGGACCACCTTAATACTTTTTCCTTGCTGATGCTTTTGTGGATATAGCAGGATATAACTCATTCCCCGTAACTCATTCCAGGAGCTCATTACTAGAATTATTTCCTTATCGGAACAGAAACCCCAAGGGTTGGGACAGTTTATGATTGGCACTGATTGGCAATACAATCGGATGACTATGAGAGTTTTCCTCAATTATTACCTAGTTTTTTAGCATATTTAATCTTATGAGACTTGCGCCAATCATTTTTTATCTTTTAATTCTGGGCACATTGGTAACAATATTTTTCTTTCGCCCCAAAAAAATTATTCATCTTTGGGTGCTCTGTTTTAGAGTAATATTCGATGAACACGATTATTTTCCTATCTTGTACAGTAGCCCATAATTGTTCTTAATTTATAATTACACACCGACATGAGGTGCCTTGTTTTGTAAGGCTCTTCATGCTTTTATTATAAGTGAGCTTAGTTGTGTCTTTGTAAGGAAAGGGTTCTGATTATTAAAGTATCCAGAATAATAGTGAGCATCTTTAGACTGATCATCTCTTTTGGGTTTCTGATGTTGATGACGATTCTCCATCGACGAATCCCTTTGACCTTTTGAAAGTAGACTCATCTGTCATGTAATATGCTACGAGTGGAGGCTTGTGGTTGGAAGTTAATTTCTCTATCTTCAAGAGGTTGATGAGAAAGTAAGGAGAATGTCAACGTGGGAGTTTTGTTGATTATTTGGTTAGTGGGAGATTCGTGTCGGGGAGTTGTGGTTATACTTTTGTTAAAGGTGAGAAATGAGAAGGAAAGGCTATTTAGCAGTAATCTTAATTAATTAGGGGACCAACCATTTGCCTCTCCACATATCAAGGCTTTAATCCTGGTTGTAACCTTGTGTCTATAGCTGTAAAGAACAATATTTGACCTGGTTAGAGTTAAATTTGATTGCGTACTGATCACTATGCCTCTCATCTAAGCGATATCCCTAAAGGCATCCAATACAAGCTATTATTATTTTTTAAGGAACAAGTTAGGAATTTTATACTGCCAAAAAGTGCGCAAGGAGTAAAATCAGACGTTTCTTTATTGATTATGGAAAATAATGCTCTTTACAATGGAGTGCCTACATTCAACAAATATCTTATAATCATATAGAACAATTTAGTGATCTGTTTTACTTTCACATAAATATCCGATGCGAGACACTTTATTACCATTCGGTTTGAACTTATTTATCTCTCTGAATAGTACTAAAAGGTCTTTTGCCTGTGCTGCAGATTGTTGCTTGGGTTCTTCTAAATGTTGCTGTAAAAGAGATGGAATAGCTGCTGTTTTGACAATATTTGGATTGAGGCAGTAGAAAGTGATGGCCCTAAAAGTTACTAATGTATTATTCTGGTAGCTAATTTATGATTGTGGCTGTTGGCTAACTCTCAAATTTTTAAGTACTGAGGATCATTTTGCATTTGTAACTCTTTTTTGTGGTTCGACGAACTAAAGAGGATCTTGTGCTTCGTTTGTCACTGTATTTTCTTTTGTTACAATACACTCCCTTTCTGCGTATCACTGTTTGCATCATCAATTTAATTTTCAGCACAAAAATTGTCTGCGGGGGTCCCAAGTCTTACCCCACTATTCTAAAAAACTCCCAACCTTTTTTACTTTTATTCTTTTAATGCCCCTGACCTCTACCTCTCCTGTCTGCGTGTCATCAATTTAATTTTCAGCACAAAAATAGTCTACAGGGGTCCTAAGCAGGGGTGCTAAACCATATACATATCCGAGGAAATATTCGTAGCCGTATTTGTTAGGATGCGGATATGGTTACTCAAATCTATAACCGATAAGATATGGTTACAAATATTGTTTTGTAGTGAAATATCCGTATCCGAAATATCCGAATACATATTAGTCATGCTCTTATCCATAGTTTAGATTCTTAGATTGTGAATTTGTGGTTAATTTTGATGATCAAGATGTCTAATCTTAACTTTTCAGTTGTAATGAATATATTAACGAACTCTTTTGTATCACATGAACTATAATTTTCTCAATACTATCTACTTTTCTCATATCTATTTTATATCCGTATGCATATCCGCGTGTATATCCGTAACCGTATCCGATTTTAGCGGATATGGTTATAAATTTTCTTACCGAGATATATTCATATCCATATCTGTATCCGAGATGGGTAAGCAGATATGGATATGGTAAGCATTATATCCGAGTCGTATTCGGACCGAATGCACCCCTAGTCCTAAGGCTTACCCCGCTATTCTAAAAAGCTCCTACGTCTATTTATTTGGGTGGAAGTAGCTATGAACTTAATTGCTGATGTGACGCATATGTGTCGAGTCTCTATTTTTTTTAATATTTTTCTAACATTCAAGACTTAAATAGGTGAAACATAAGTCAATATGGGAACAATATCAAATTTTGCATTACATGAATATGAGATTTTCTTTCCCTCTTCCTAATAATATTTTCAATTACTATATGAAAATAAAGTGAAATACAAGAAATAATGTTCTCACTACTTTCAAAAATATGTGCGTTGATATTAAATAATCAAACAGTCAATATAGTAGAGGTGAGGTTGAATAGGAACCGTTCACTTTTTTGAATATCTGGTTTTGAGTGGAGGAGTTTCAGCCTACACAAGCAGCAACTCGTGAGAGGACGTGAACTAGTTCCCTCGTGGTTCCTCCAACGATCAAGTTAGTTGATGAACTTGAGTGGGAAAATGAAGAACTGTGTGAGTTCTTTAGTATACTATAGTATAATTATCAGATATTGCTTGGAAAAATAGCCTGGAAAAAAAATCCATCTTTATATAGAGAATAACACCTCTATTATAGTGGTACTGAAAGGGTAGAACGGTAATTTTGGCTGAGCACATGATGTCGGCAAATAAATATGGACTGGCGGTTGCGTCACCACCTACTTTACACGTGCCGATCGACAAGTGGAGGAGAGGTCACATCGGCATTTAATGCGAAGTGGTTGGGGGCATGACGGTGCTGACGTGGTCTGATGTGTCATGAAGGCTATCGGGGCTAGAGAAATGATGGCGCCTACCAAGCATTTAATGTGACACCGACGTGCTGTTAGCGGGAGAGGCTCGAGGTTGAAGTCATCGTTTAGCTTGGTCAAGAAGTAACGCCTCTCGAGTCGACCTTGCATGGTGTCGAACAACTGGTCGAGTGGGCTTGTAGCGAGTCGTCTTCGACCAGAGGGCCGACAAGTACCGCCATTAGAGTCGATCTAAGGAGATGTTGACTCGGCAGGTCGGCTAAGTCATGGTTCTTGGTTGCCCTGATCGTCAATTTGGTTTGAGCGGTGCATGTAGGGGGACACCTGACCGTTTATGACAAATGATCATACTTTAGCGATTGAAAATAATGTGAAACAAATAATGCAATAAATTTATATTGGTTTCTTTCAATACTTCTTGTCATTCAAATGGATGCTAACTTTCATCTCTCCCTTCTAAGAAGTCCTCAGCTTTCTTTCCTGAAAAACAAATCCCTAAATTAACATGAAGAGGTGGTGGCTTCCCTTTTTTTTAGGGGGGGGGGGGGGGGTGAGGGGAGCTCGAACAGCGGGCCGAATCGGCCCAGCTTTCCTTGGGGTCAAGACTCGTCCATGATATACTCAGGCCGTCGGTTGGGCTAGGTGCTCTAAACCAATGGACAAAGAAGCAACCCGGCCCGCTTTAGGTATTAGTTACATTTTGATATGATTTTAAAAGCAACTCAATTGAAGTTACAATCTCTTAGTATTTGAGTTGTAATTTTAGTAGCAATAGAGATTTTATAAGCTCTATTTAGTATTTTGATGAATATTTGTAGTCATCTTTGATTTAATGAAAACACTCAAATTAATGTTAATATTTTGTCCTTTGAGATAATTCCATCACTAATTATAAAATGTATAGGGTTTACAACTTTTAGAAATATAAAATATAAGTTTTTCTCTTTAAACTATACATTCTAATATAGTAAAAATTTTGAAAAGATAAAAAACTAAAAAGAAAAACTAAACAAAAAAAGGAGTACATGCCGAATCGCGACCTGAACCGCCGTGAGCTACATGCAGACCGTGAGCCAAGCTGGGTCCAGCCCTAGACCTAGGGATAAAGTCTTCAGCCCGACCCTCCAAGGCTTGCCCGGGCCTAGGTCTGAATCAGTTTGAACCAACAAAAAAAGGGGGGGGCGGCGGGGGGGGGGGGGTAGAACTTAGAGACTTTGCTATCGTAAAAAGAAAGTTAAGAGCTTCTTAGAAAAAAGGGGTAAAATTTATAGAAAGGAGGGTTTCTTAGAAAAATGGATAAAAGCTAGGCATGGTTTCGTATGCGGAGATAATTGTGGATGGAATGCTCATTCCCACTTTTTATTCATACATACCAAACACACCATTATATTAGAAGCTGGAATGTCCATTCTTACTTCTCCTTCATTTTCAAATTTTGTAGGAATGAGCATTCCTAATGAGTTGCTAGGGAAAAGGCATTACCACTTAAGTAAGAATCAAAAAATTAAAATTCATACACAATATTTTTAAATTATTTATTAATCATATATGTCAAAAATAAAAAGTTTTATCCCTACTTTATTCCCTAATGACACTCAAATATGAACATGAAAATATGCGTTCCTTTCTTAGGCTCCTTCTATTTCATTCCCCGCTCTATTCTCTTCTCACTTAATATGATTCCCACTTTTAGTTGGGGAGGCTCAAAGGCTCTTTGGACTATGTATATACTCTTTTCCGGTATGTGATAATCTGATATCTTGACAATATGGGCTGGTGGTTGTGCATTGGATCAATAATCCAGCCCGGACTGCTAAATTGATCGTTGAAGAATGGCCATAGTGTTTTTGTAGCCAAATCCCATTTTGCAGCCAAAGCCCACGTTCCAGATAATATTAGTACCATTAGCCTTTAGCCCACTTTGGACAATAATATTTGGGTTTATGCACAAATGTACTCGTCAAGTCTTCGATATTTTACTAACTGTTCCTCAGATCTTGATATTTACAAACCTATCCCTAAAACTAGCATATTGCCATATAAGGTATTTCTACCACTCCAACTTAAAATGGGCGGTATCAAAATTCCCAATAATTACCAAAGACTTGCAACGATTTCCTATTTAAATACTAAAATTGCTAAGTGAAAGGGGAATAAAAATCAACGGGAGAGATTTTTTTTCTTTTTGTTTGAGGGGTGGTGTAGATTTGACGAATGAATTGGTTTAGAATAGGTTTTGGAAGCAGGAATTGGTTTTTGGCGGTGTGCGGTCGACCGTGGTATAAAGCCGGTCGACTGTATTCGTGCACGGACCCTGGGCTTGATTCAGGTCTTGGTGTGGTCGATCGCTAGACCCTGTAATCCAAACCTGAGAGTCTGAAGTTAGGTGCAGTCGACTGCCGCGATCGACCGCCAAAGCCTGCAGTTGTTTTTTAGGCTCTGTCATTTGTCGCTGTCGACCGCGTATCGGGCCAGACCCAAATTTGTAGTTTTTTGTTCTGAATTGGTTTGGTGTTTGGTATAAATACCAACATGTTTTAGGGTTTTTGGGAAGGTGAATAGGGGATATTTGGAGCACAGAAAAGAGATATTTCTGGAGCTATTGGTTAGGGTTTTGTTTGAGAGATTAAGAGCTTTATTGGTGAGATTAATTGATGAGTTTGAGTGATTTGTAATATCAGTTTGTACTATTCTTCTCTATTAGTGAAAACCCCATCCCCTTCATGCCCCGTGGACGTAGGCAACTTGCCGAACTACGTAAATTCATTGTTTTTGTTTGTATCATTATTTTGGTTTGTTTGGCTTTCTTTCTTGGCATTGGTATTTGTTCTCGGCACCCCCATCGGTTTGGCTTCCGTGCACAACAAGTGGTATCAGAGCTTTGGCTACGCTTGAGGATTAGTGGAGGAGTAGATCGCTTTGGAAGCTCGTCTAGGGTTTCAGTTGGTGATAAATGTGGGATTTTTACTATTGTAGACCTTGTCTTCTGTCGTGTGGGGGTGAGATCTTTTGGAGGCTCTAGTTAGGGTTTCAATTGGAGGAAAAAATCTACCTTTCTCGCAGTTTGGATCTATTTTCTTTCAGTTTATTCTGTATTAGTTTGTTGGTGCTTTGAGGAAGATGGCTGAGAAAGAAGGATTTGAGGCTGGGATATTCGATTGTTGATGTCGTGCAAGGATTGTTGAGGAGTACTTTGACCTGCATATTAAAGTCCTGTTAGCACATTGGTATGAGCAAGGAGACCGAGGCGGAGTTTGGCACTTCTATTCACCGAGCGAGGGGTCTTCTAGGTGGTGTTCATTCAGGCATTTGGGGGCCTTCCAAGGAGGCATCATTGAGAGGTAATCAGTATTTGGTTTCCTATGTTGGAGACTGTTCTAGGCATTTATGGGTTACAACCAAGTTCCGTTGGTATGAAGTCCTAGTGGTCAACAACAGATGGAGGAAGTGTATTGGTAGAAAGGTAACATGTTGTTCTGTTTTTGGTAGAGGTTCTTTTCTATATTTGTGTCGAGCTCACGGCAGTTTGAGACATTTCATTGGAGAGGAAACTGTTTGATGTGAAATTTGACATCTTCATTGATGAACTCATTACAATTTCAATTGTTTACAACAAGTTCAAAAATAAAAGTTTGTCTTTTTATAAGACTCATCCACACAATAAAAATAATAAGAATATTACAACTCTCTTCAAACAAAACACAACAGTAGTTTATCTCCTGTGGCTTGTGTGGGATCTTTGCCTGTACTGGGGTTTATCCGTGGACCACCAAGCGATCAACTCAAAGTGCAGATTTTGTTGACCCGCGAAGGAGTCAAAAAACCAAAGCAATTATCTCGACAACAGCGAGATCACAGCAACGGTGTGATCTCAAGGGAAGAACTAGGCTGTAGATCTGTCGAACTCTCCTTCTTTATGTCGAAGAGTTCGCTGAGATCTCCTCCTCCTCTCTGAAATTCATGGCTCTTCAGTCTCCAATTCAGTAGGGCTTTGCCAAGGCTCGAGAATTCCAGATCTGTGCAAATGAAGGCCCTAGGGCTGTATTTATAGGCTTCGGGAGCTCTGTTTTTGGATAAGAATGATCGATTCCCTCTTATCTTTAGTTATAACTACTTTACCACGTTCTAGGATAGCTTTAGATCAGTTAGAATAATATCCCAGCGGTTAACGGGCGAAAACAGCTTCGAAACGGCTTTTTTTAGGCTGGGAGACACCTTGGGTGTCTCGGCCTTGGCCGAGACACTTGGAGTGTCTCCTGCTAAGGCTCGGGCACTGGTCAAGCGCGCCGCGGTCATTTACGTTGTATTTTCATAGTCCGAACTCGGAATTACGCAGTTTAAAGTGTGTAGGAAAGCCAATGAAGAGATCTTCAAGCTCCCATGGTTGAATCACATTTGGAATGGACGAGACACATGAGGCGCTTCATCTTTCGTGAGTGAAGCGCAACTCCCGACCGGCTTGTATCTTCATTATTCTGTTGTTCTGTTGCTTCATACGATTCGTCAACTCACTTCATTTTGCATTTGTTGACGTTAGATAAACTTCTTTGTCTCGGATAGTGACATTCATCATCTTCTCTCTGCTGCGAGCTGCATGTGGAAACTCATAGGTAATTTTTGATGCCTACAGAAATATTGAGGCGATCAGATGAGGTGGCAGATTTGATGAGATGTTCCTTGCTAGAGGAGGATTGGTGTTTGATGTCGGGTATTGGTTTGAAGAGGAGTTCTGGTATTGAGGCTTCAACATATTGGAGCTATCTTATTCATACGTTGTCGACTGTTGCGTTTGGTGTATTTGGATATGGTGGAGCTGCTTCAAATTTTGGGATGCTTCAGATGTTTGGTTGCCCAACATATGGTCACATTGAGGATGTAAGATTTGATATGAGTGCATATTTGGTATTCAGAGGCTCGTTTGGTTATCATGTGATTGGCTTCTAATTTTATTCTGAGCAGGTATGTCATATTTGACTCTCGGCAGGTGGAGAGTGTTGATCAGATCGTTAGGATATCACAGCGGGTGAAAGGTGATGCTACTCCACGTTGGATGGAGATTACTCCATATACTCCAGATCATACTGTATCGTTTGGAATTCTAGATGAGGTGACACAGATTGGGAACCATATTGATGCGGATGCAGATGATGAGTTGGTTGATTCGAGTGCAGTTGGTGGACATAGTTCGAATTTTGATATGACTGTTGGTTCACCGCAGATGGAGGTGTTTGGTTCGTTTCACTTTGGGGCCATTGGGAGTGCTATCAGCCGCAGATTTGTTGATGATGTTGGAAAAGGGTTGAGAACTCTTATATTGGATTGAGGACCTTTGGAGGCCATTGGATGAATTACGTGAATGCTTGATTCCTTAGGCAAGAGGATACATAGGTAGTCATTTATGATGCTGATGGTTTGGTGAGTTGATACTGACGTTTGGAGAGTGCTCACATTCTCATTTAGGTATCGACTTGTTGTGGATTGAGTCCGTTGTCGTGGATTTGTTCCAATTCGTACTGGATGCAACAAGTGAGACGTTTGGTTGGTATTGGTGTCGGTTCAGTTTTGAAAAAAAAATTTGCCGATGTAGAGAATTGTAGTTTTAGCGAAGGAATTGGTTTAGAACAGGTTGGAAGCAGGAATTGGTTTTTGGCGGTGTGCGGTCGACCGCGGTGCAAGGCCGGTCGACCGTATTCATGCACGGACCCTAGGCTTGATTTAGGTCTTGGTGCGGTCGACCGTTGCGGTCGACTGCTAGACCCTGTAATCCAAACCCGTGAGTCTGGAGTTGGGTGCGGTCGACTGCCGTGGTCGACCGCCGAGCCTGCAGTTATTTTTTGGGCTCTGTCATTTGTCGCGGTCGACCGCGTATTGGGTCAGACCCAAATTTACAGTTTCCTGTTCTGAATTGGTTTGGTGTTTTGTATAAATACCAACACGTTTTAGGGTTTTTGGGGAGGTGAATATGGGATATTTGGAGCACATAAAAGAGGTATTTTCTGGAGCTATTGGTTAGGGTTTTGTTTGAGAGATAAAGAGCTTTGTTGGTGAGATTAATTGGTGAGTTTGAGTGATTTGTAATTTCAGTTTGTACTCTTCTTCTCTATTAGTGAAAACTCCATCTCCTTCTTGCCCGTGGACGTAGGCAACTTGCCGAACTATGTAAAATTTGTTTGTTTGTGTTTGTGCGGTTTTTTTGGATTGTTTGGCTTTCTCTCTTAGCATTGGTATTTGTTCTCGGCACCCCATCAGTGTGCCCGCCGCGCACAACAGGGAGGTATGGAATTTTGCAAATACCAAGATTGGAGGGTAATGTTGCAAACATGGAAGATTTGAGGGGCATATATATGCACAAACCCCATAGTATAATATAGTAGCTAGCCTTCCCCATTTTGACAGGAACAGGCTGGCTACACAAAAATTGGAGATGTTTCTGTTGAGCAGTTTCGGCTAAATAGCTTTGACGTCACAATTTCACTCACTTTGCATTTACATACTTTCCCTTTATTTTTTGCAATGTTTATACACCATAATAAGTTAGTATCTTTTAGTATGCAAATGTGAAATTTTTTCATCCGAATATTCTTATATGTTAAAATTACAATGATAATTTTATAACTTTTTACACAGTTAGAACCTATAAAATTTCTATTTTAAACTTATATAAGCTCTACTTATCAACAACAATAATAGCATGGCCTAGTCGTTTAGTGTCCTAGGCCCATCTTGGAGAATAACATTTTATGGCAGGAAATCAGCTGATTACAACATTCCGACTAGATGCATGAATGACTTGATGCCAGGATAGTTACAGTGCATTAGATCTATATTGTTGCTATATCTTCTTTCATACAAGTCTTTATGCAAAAGAATTAAACGGAACCCGGTGTAAATTCCTAAATTCTCTGGACTAGCCCTTGCAAGGACGAGGCTAATGAAAATATTAAGCTATAAAATATTCAATTTAGAGCATCTTATGTGCGCTTGTGACGTAGAACACACGACATATATATTTATATCAAAGTGGGACAGTCGCAAGGTCAAACGTGGGCCCGGTCAACAAAAATAACTTCCTACGAAGAAACAGTCATAACTTTCAAACCGCACGTCGGAATGAGAGAAATTATATATGAAAATCAACTATCTCGACGAGACGGAGCCATCCAAACCCACCCTTAAGGGTTTGGTTTGCTTCTTCTGTTTCGTCAAATTCCTTAGGTTTGAGAGATTTCTGCATTTTTGTCCGTTTTTTTATTATTTTTAGTAATGTTTTAGGAGTCTGTATTGATTAGGAAATAAATCTGATTTGATCTCAGATTTGACCGGTGAACTTTCCTAGTGATAAGAAGTTTTTTTAGGAGTTTGAATTTTTTTAGGAGTTTGAATTTTTTTAGGAATTCTTTACTATTTTTGATAAAGTCTGAGTTCTTGTACGAGTTTGAGTCCTCGTAGAAATCTTGTTTCTTTTTCTATTTAAGTAGAGTCTTGTAAGCCCTAGAGGCATAATTTTTAATTAATAAAATTTTATTTTTTCTTCAATATTTACTTCGTGGATTTGAAGCTCTTCGTGGATTCGAAGATTGTCTTTTATGGATTCCGATGCTACTGTTGGAAATTGTGGTTCTGGAATTAAACTGGGAAAACAGATGTGCTGTAATTTTTAATTTTTTAGTTCACTGTTGTGCGTTATAGAAACGTTGTGCTTAAAGTAATATTTGGCCTACTCCGGTGCAAGGATCCCAAGGCCAAACTGCTTCCAGGAACAGTAGTACAGTATTCTAGTGTGCACCAACCCAGTATTGTCAAGATCTCCTCGATCTATAAGACCTTTCGATCAAGGCAAAAGATCTCCTCGATCTCAGAACCTTACGGTTCAAAACCTTTCGGTTTAAAACAAGTTCTTGTGGGCACAAGTTCCTGCAGCAGCAGCACAACATTAACTTTCGGTTTAAGAAAGTTAATGTTTTGTTGTTTCAAAAGGTCCCTTGTTCAAGGCTTGCCAACGGCAAGCCGAGAAGTGTTTTATTTGAATTAATCTCTCATAAGTTCTAGTGGATCGTGGGTCGTGGGCCGTGAGCCAATGGGCCGGGGATCGGGGCTAATCGGGCTGAGGCGCTAAGTGACGCTTTGTTAGGCGTACTTTACATTTCGTACGGAGGCATCGGGGCGAGGTGACGTTGTTTGGCGCCACGTTAGCTGCCACTATGGTCGCCACGAAGGTTGCCTCGCAGGCTGCTTCGCAGCATGCGGACGAGCTGCGTATTCGCACAAGGGTGACCCTAGCGTTCTCGTAGTTTGACAAGGTTCGCTCGTTCGACGAAGTTCATCTGTCATACGAGGTTCGCCTGTTTGACGATGTTCATTCGTTTGACGAGGTTCGTCTGTCACACGAGGTTCGCTTGTTCGACGAGGTTCGTCTGTCATACGAGGTTCGTCTGTTTGACGAGGTTCGCTCGATCGACGAGGTTCGTATGTCATACGAGGTTCGCCTGTTTGACTATGTTCGCTCGTTCGACGAGGTTCGTCTGTCATACGAGGTTCACATGTTTGACGACGTTCGTTTGTCAAACGAGGTTCGTCTGATCTACTGAGTCGTGACCCTCGCGTTTCGTAGCAATGCGTCCATTGATTGCCTCGTATTTAGGAGTTAATGCATGCAGCAGTTACAACAGCATTAAGAGTAATTTAATGCATTGATGTTACAATCTTAATTGTCATTAAGAATTATAACGGTCACATTAATTGCTAGTGACTCTTGAGCTGGCCTTAGAGGCATATAAATAGCGCCCTTAGGCAGTTCTTGGTTATTGCTGAAAATCCTCTCGCGTGTGTGGAACACGGACGTCGCGTGCTGGAAAACGAACGTCGATCCCGACGTTGTTGCTGTTGTGCTGCTGCTGCAGGAACTTGTCTTAAACCGAAAGGTTTTGAACCATAAGGTTCTGAGATCGAGGAGATCTTTTGCCTTGATCGAAAGGTCTTATAGATCAAGGAGATCTTGACAGTACTGGGTTGGTGCACACTAGAGTACTGTACTGCTGTTCCTGGAAGCAGTTTGGCCTTAGGATCCTTGCACCGGAGTAGGCCAAATATTGTTTTAAGCACAGCGTTTCTATAACGCACAGCAGTGAACTAAAAAATTAAAAATTACAGCATATCTGTTTTCTCAGTTTAATTCTAGATTTAACCATAATTTCCAACAGCTACTGCACCCGTGCTGCGTCAGTTTGTCAACCGGAAAAATCTTGTTTGCTTTCTTTAACAAAAGAAAGCAACAACAACGACAATAATAACAGAAACGACTGAGTTTAAATCCCCATTAGACTTGGTGCTTCAAGAGATCGCATTGTCACGAGACTATATAGAGAATAGTATCCGGGAACAAATGTTTAAGTTTCACACGTATCACAAAGTCATTACTCACCAACACAAAAATCACACTAGCTATTTGTTACAAGACATAATTTGAAATTTAGAATGCATAAAAGAAACGATGTGACATATGTTGGCGTCTGTGGTTAAATCTGAAATAATACAGATATAAAACAGTAAATAATTGAAAGAAAGCTGAAGTGCAGTAATTTTAATTTTTTAACTCAGTTGTTGTGCGTTTGTAAAATGCTGTGCTTAAAGAAATATTTGGCCTAGGCGGGTGCAAAGATTCCAAGACCAAATTGCTTCCAGGAACAGCGGTATAGTACTCTGATGTGCACCAACCTACTACTATCAAGATCTCCTCGATTTATAAGGCAAAGATCTCCTCGATCTATAAGATAAAAATCTCTTCAATCTATTAGACCTTTCGGTCAAGACAAAGTTCCTATAAGTACCAGCTATTTTACAACTTATATATCTGTATATATTGATTGTTGTTTTTTAGAATGAATTTTCCTTAAGGATTTTGGGTCTATTTATAGCGTTTGAAAAAATACTATGCATTAATAAAATATTATTATTTTACTATGTAGTTGGGTCCATGTTCTAATTTTTCTTCGTTAGGACCCACCATTTTATTTAATTAATGAAAACATGGGCGGCTCTGCAGCAGCCCATGTGAGATTTGATTAAAAAAATTAATATCTAACAACACATAATCTTGTTTTCTTAGCTGACAATTTTATCTTATAATACTGTTAGGGGGGGTTAGTCACCTAGAACTTTAAATTAGAACTGAGATAATCTGTGTGATAGAATTTTAAGGTGTTAGTCACATAGAACTAAACCTAGAACAAAATTTTAAGGTGTTAGTCACATAGAACTAAAACTAGAATAAAATTTTATAGTGTTAGTCAAGTAGAACTTTAACAAAACTAGAATTAGGATAATGGTACAAAATTATCCCATATTTTTTATTTTTCTATACAAAAATGAGAGTTCTAGTCTCTCAAATTATTCCAAGTTTTAGCTTGGAACTAGGTGGTAAAAAAACTAGAACTCATATTTATTTTGTTATTTTTTATAATTCTTTTTTTCTTTACTTATTTCCTATTGTGGTTATCACCATCATTAGACCATCATCATAATAATAATTGTCAATATCTTATAGTCTAATCAAAAGTTATTTAATAGTAAAGAACATTCTTGTAAGCAATTATCAATCAATAATAGTAAGTTTAAAATACATAAATAATATTTATATCTTCAAAATGCATAAATATATACTTCATGATTATAAAAATTTATCCCACGTTATTTTATCAAAATATCCCGCTTCACAAAATTGTTCCTAGTTATCCCACTAAAATATCCCACTAGTGAAACATTATTCCACTTTAACAATTATCCCATTTTGCATCAAAATGTCCCAATTGACTAACACCTCCTTAAGAAGAAAAGAAATTTCTCTTTACTGATCATTCAAGGATACGTTAATTTATAGATGATAGGAAATCTAATATAGAAAATCTAAATACTAGGTAGGGACGATGTATATACACTACCATATATTGATAGGTACGTTACCAAATGCAGAAGATAACAATAGCATAAATTATATCCTACTATATCCAACATATACATTTTTTTGGGGTTAAACTACACTTAAATACCCTATTGTTTCACCATCTTTGTGCTTAAATGTCCAAAGTTGTAAAAAATAGTATTTTAATAACCTACATTTATAATGTTGGGTATCAACTCAAACTCCAAATAGTATAGTATTTTTAATTCTTTGTAAAACTTTATGAGAATTAGATAGAGTTAGAGGTCTATCATGATTAGGAGTTTGGGTTCCATCATGATTAGGAGTTTGAATCTTATTCTAATTAGGAAGTTAGGCTAGAGATAGGATTTTGGTTTTCCTATATATATGTCTTTCTATTGTTAGAGGAAAAACTAAGAAGAAGAAGTGTAGAGAAAAAGAGAGAGAGGGGGGATTTGGCAGTCTTTGTCCGTGCAAAAGATTATAATTTGGAGGTAATAGTGCATTGATTTTAGTCTCGTGGTTTTTTCCTATTGAGGGTTTTCCACGTTAAACCTTGCGTAAACTTATTTGCTGCGTTTGGTAGTTTTTCGGGATTTTGCAAGATCTAAAAAAATCCCTACAAGTGGTATCAGAGCGTGGTTAAATGGTTCGTGGAGATTTGAGAACCGCGATTTGCAAGGGCATCGGTGGCCGCGGTACTGTAGAAGCAAATACTGTAGCAGATACCCGACACTGTAGCGACAACACTGTAGCAGAGTACTGTAGCGGGCACTGTTCACACAAATCCGACATTTGAGGTTGATTTGTCTTTTGATCGAGGATTTGGAGGCGGATTTTGGTGATCCAGAAGTCGTTCCTAAGGTTTTTTGACATGCTGTTTTTTATGTTAGTTTTATTAAATTCAATCTCTACAGTGACTAATTTAAATTTTAATTATGGTTAGAGGATGATGACTTCTTCGGGTCCGAAGTTTAATATTCCGCTATTCAATGACAAGATAAATTTTGTAGTATGGCAGTACACGATTCAAGATATTTTTGTGTAGCAGGGTGTTGATCAAGCTTTAGAGGATAAAAAACCTGAAGGATTGAAGGATGCTAAATGGATTTCTATATAAAAGAGGGCGGTTAGCACAAATCGTTTGGCACCCCCCCTCCCCCCCCCCGAGATCAAGTATAATAATATGCAAAAGACCACACCAAGAGGGTTGTGAGAAAGGTTCGAGGGTATTTATGCGTCGAAGTCAACGACCAACCGATTGTGTTTGAGGATGGAGCTTTATTCGTTAAAAATGGAAGAAGATACTACAATTCAATACCACATCAATACCTTTAATTAGCTAGTTTGCCAACTTATGAATATTGATGAGGAGATTAAAGAAGAGAAGGCACTACACCTATTGTCTTCCTTGCTGAAGTTGTACAAGCCGTTAGTTCAGATGATAATTGCATGAAAGCAGACTTTAAAGTTCGACAATGTGACAGCACTCCTACGTGAGAATGAAAGAATGATGGGAAAGGAGAACACATCTAATGATGGTGAGAATGCACTAGCTTTTGAAGGTTCTAATCGAGGGAGGAATACGGGGAGATGTGACAGTTATCGAGGAAGGTTAAAATCTCTGGCCCGAGATGACAACGAAAAGGAATGCTATTATTACGGAGAGAAGAGTCACGTTTAGTTCAGATGTTCCCAGATGCATGATGATTTGAAGAGTATTAGACAAATGAAGCTTCAAGAAAATGGGGAAAAGGCGGACTCCTCAGTGGTTGTGTGTGATGAAGATGTGATTTTATTGATGCAGAGTACAGGTACTGATGCGAGTAACACTTGAGTGTTAGATTCGAAGCCTCTATGCACGTTTGTAACAACAAAAATTATTTTAACACATTGAAGACAGATGAAGAATTTGACGACATGATTGTTGGAAACAACAAGAAGATGAAGGTCGAAGGTGCTGGAAGTGTTCGCCTCAAGCTTCACACTGGGAAGGTCGGAATTCTTCATCATGTGAGATATGTGCCGTCATGTGGTGCTAATTTAATTTCGTTGGGTGAGATGGCATCACGTGGGTACAAGTATGTGGGTAAATGAGAGTGGTGCAATGTGTATAGAGATGGTGATTTGATTTTACGAGTGAGGAAGAATAGCAATCATATTTGCTATTTAGATGGGCGATCCGTTAATAGTGTAAATTACTTTTCTCAGACTCTTGTCCACAATGAAGAGGTGAAGAACAAGAAGAAGAGAGAAAGTTTTTCTGAAGCCGTTGAGACACTTGGAGATTTTTCATCGAGGGAGGATATGTTGGGTATCAATTCAAACTCCAAGTTAGTATAGTGTTTTTAATTCTTTGTAGAACTTCATGAGAATTAGATAGGGTTAGAGATCTATCATGATTAGGAGTTTGGGCTCCATCATGATTAGGAATTTAAATCTTATTCTAATTAGGAAGTTAGGCTAGAGATAGGGTTTTGGTTTCCCTATATATATGTCTTTCTATTGTTAGAGGAAAAACTGAGAAGAAGAAGTGTAGAGAAAAAGAAAGAGAGAGGGTTTAACAGTCTTTGTCCATGCAAAAGCTTATAATTTGGAGGTAATAGTGGATTGATTTTAGTCTCGTGATTTTTCCCTGTTGAGGGTTTTCCACGTTAAATCTTGCGTGATTTTATTTGATGCGTTTAGTGGATTTTCGGGGTTTTTGCGAGATCTAAAAAATCCCTACATATAAGAGTAGCACTTTAATCCTCTAATGTTGCAAAAATATAGCACGTTAGTACATTTTGTTAGTTGCATGATGGGATTATTCCTAAGAATACTCCCATGTGATTAACGCATGGCATAATAATAATTACTGACCCCATTTATTGTCATATTTATCAATACTATACCTATCCTCCGTATTTTTTATTAAATTTCTGCTGAGGGTTGTTTTTGACTTAATGGATTTTTGCAATGACATTTATCATATTCTAAAGGTGAACAACTTAAGTAATTATGTGCTACTTTTTATAACTTGGAGTATTTTAGTTTAAAGGTGATGAAACAATAGAATAGGGTATTTAAGTGCCCTTTTGCGCTTTTTTTCCCTTTCTTCTTTTTTTGGATAACATATGCATATGATTCCCTCAAAAAAAAAAATTTACACAGCAGACCACGAAGAGATTGTACATTCTGACAATAATCTTTTGCTTAGAGGAAGGAATTTTTAGCCAAAGACTTTAGCATCCAATTCACTCAAAGGTGGGATTTACCCCAATACTAACTTGAGGCCAGCAATTTCAACACGACTAAACAAAATATTCTTGCTAAAATAATAAGATAACAATTGTTTTTTCATCCACACCAGATCAAAAGCCTGCTCTAATCACGTGTCTCAGAATAATTTTTCAAAGTAAAGACATTCCCTTAGATATGGGTTAAGGCATCTCAATTATTTGGGAATTAACAACTCATCTAAAAATACTAAGATAAGTTTTTAAGTTGGCAATGATCTTGAAACATGAGGACCTTAGAAGCCCCATAGAGTGAAGCTAACATTATAGACCACTGGCATAGAATAAGAATATTTCTGTTTAAACTGGACTAATATTCTCCTAATTAAGTGTTGCCCTTGCCTTTGATAATGTCAGATTAAATGTGCAATGAAATTGAAATTAGTGCGATGCTAAATCCCTTTCTGTAAGCTGAGTAAACATTAAATTTAGTGACTGGTTGCTTTTGGAATTCTTGTTAAATCAAGTTGAAAATTTAGTTATAACAGTTGCAACAATAAATTTTTGTTTGTTGAATTTATTTTCAATTATTTGTTTACTTTGATGTTCTCTTTTGCCGTGGAACTTGGATATGAAACTTCATCAAATCACCATTATTTTATTAAGTTTTAATTCAACTCCAAAAAAATGCATTTGCTTGTTAACTTGATACCCATATAAATAACAATCGAATTGGATCTTTGTGTCAATTAAATATCTTCCATGTCTTCCCACAAAATGATTGATTAAAATATGTGACGATCCGGATCCAAAACTTTATGAATTATTAAGTGACTGATATACCTTCGTTGGGAAGAAAAAGAGAGGGAATATGGTTTTATATATATATTATTTGTTTTAAGTTTATTTATGCCTCTTTTCAACTAAAACCTTCTATTTTGAACAATTGCATATTGCAAAATAGCCTTTCCATGAAATATTCACGTTATCCTTCTTTTCTGAGGTTTTACTAATGTCCTTTTCAACTTTGGGTTTGGCAAATTACATCTCAACATGTTCACCATGTAGTGATGCTTTCTTAACATTTCACTAATAGTATACTTACGTCTCTGATTGCATTTATAGAAAGCTTTCACATGTATAGAAAATATCAGGATGTACTGAGTTAGTCCAAATATGATTTAGTACCGCTCAGAAATTTGAATTTTATGTTTCTGAAAAATGTGATATTAATATTTTTTTTTAAACCAAAGGAACACCCGAGATTATAGTTTTCCTGGCTTAAACCCGGTTTGCACCTTTTTTTGAAGAATTTGTTGGTTACACCCTATGAAAGAACAAATAAAATATATATCAAATTTTCCTTCATAATCGTTTCAAATATTTGAAACTAAACAATAATAACATGAGCAACAATAAGATGACGAATAATTCAATATTTCAAGTTGTATTGAGCAGTCTTTCTCAGTGCTTTTCAAATGCCGATCTTTTAGATTAATAATAATAAATATATCCTGATTTCTGCTCTAATTGATAAGCTGGGGACCTAATAATACTCACATCACTGATGCATGATTAATTATCTTATGAATGACGACTAACATGCTATCCTATGAAATTCCGGTCCAGTAAGATAATTGTATACTTCATGACGGTTTCGATCTAATACTACCCATTACTCTGAACATGTATTTAATATTATCATGTATGCATAGAATCAAGATAACTGTAAGTGTATATTGAATGTATACTTCTTTTTGGACTCAAACTTCATGACGTTACTTGGAGACAAGTTGATAGGTTTTATTTTCTTAGAATTCCAACCAAAATCAATACCAAGGTCAATTGACTAATAAAGAAACATATCAGCTGTCCCATATCTCGTAATTGTTTCATGGTTTTTGGTTCAAAACTAATTTCTTATTATTACGGTCATGATTTTTGACTAAGTAAATGAATGAATCATATATAGATATGGATTTTGTTGGAAATTGTGGCTAAATCTGGAATAAAACAGTAAAAGTTGATGTGCTGTAATTTTAAACTTTTTTAGTTCATTGCTGTACGTTTGTGAAACGATGTGCTTAAAACAATATTTGGTCTACTCCGACGCAAGGGTCCAAAGGCCAAACTGCTTCCAGGAACAGCAGTACAGTACTCTGATGTGCACCAATCCAGTACTGTCAAGATCTCCTCGATCTATAACACCTTTCGGTCAAGGCAAAGATCTCCTCGATCTCAGAACCTTTCGGTTCAAAACCTTTCGGTTTCAGGGCAAGTTCCTGCAGGCATAATTTCTGCAACAACAGCTCAACAGCAACAACAACGTCATATTTCCTTGATCCGGCGTTCATATTCCAAGTTCTCTAGCCAACTACAGGAGCTGCCCAATGGGCGCTATTTATAGGCCTCTAAGACCAGCTCAAGAGTCACCCTCAATTAATACGACTGTTACAATTCACAGTAACTCCTGAATACGAGGCAATCAATGGACGCGTTACTACGAAACACGAGGGTCACATCTCAGCAAATCAGATGGCCTCGTCAAACATGTGAACCTCGTTTGACGAGCGAACCTCATCAAATAGGCGAACCTCGTCGAACGGGCGAACCTCGTTTGACGAGCGAACCTCGGCAAACAGGTGAACCTCATTTGACGAGCAAACCTCGTTAAACAGACGAACCTCGTTTGACGAATGAACCTCGTCTGATCTTGTGAATCAAACGAACCTTATCTGATTTCGAGAACATTAGGGTCATACCCTTGTGCGAATGCGTAGCTCGTACTCATGCTGCAAAGCAGCCTGTGAGGCAACCTTCGTAGCGACCATAGTGGCAGTCTACGTGACGTCGCTTAGCCCCGATGCCTCCGTACGAAGTGCAAAGTACGCCTAACAAAGCACCACTTAGCGTCTCAGCTCGATTAGCCCCGATCCCCAGCCTATTGGCCCACGGCCCACAACCCATGACCCACGATCTATTAGAACTTATGAGGGATTAATTAAAACAAAATACTTCTCGACTTGTCATTGGCAAGCCTCGAACAGAGGACCTTTTAAAACACCAAAACATTAACTTTCCACTAGGCTACTAAGCATTTATGAAAAGTATTTGTAGTTAATATATATATATATATATATATATATATATATATATAGTTTGAAAACTCATTTTGGAAAGCGGTTTTGACCAAAAAATCCAACAATTCCCCATAAAATTTTAAACTAGTGTCGTGTTATGATGTTGTTATTTCAATCATTGTGCATAAGGTAGATGTCGCAATGACTTGAATTCCCCTTAGACTAACTGAATAGAAGATAGATGCATGGTGTCGCAGAGACTTGAACCAGTACATGTCTAAAATCCAGCGATCACATAAGATCAAACTCATCTGTGGTAGTTTTTACTTTGAACCACACTTGCCTTTGCTATGCACATTTATGGCCCTGTGCATATCCTGGTTTCTGCTAGGGCTCTAGGTATCTTTCCATAATATACTATAAGAGACGGTCAAATCTCTACCCATGCATATGTGAGTTCTTTAGGCATGCTTCCTATCAAACATTCCGTATTCGAAATGCTTTGAACTCATTAAGGCTTAAGAGCCATCCTCTCTTATGATAGGATTCTAGGTGAGTCCTTTAGGCGTGTTTCCTATCTAACACCCTGCATTCGAAATGCTTTAAACTCATTAAGGCTTAACAGCTAACCCCTTTACATTATATGATCATCGGTGAGTCCTTTAGGCATGATACATATCTAACATCCCACATCCGAAATGCTTTGGACTCATTAAGGCTTACCAGCCATCCTCTTTACCATGATACGATTTTACTTATAAATCTTACTTGATTTTTGAATCAATCATCTTGTCATTAGTAGCATAAGCTTTAAACTAATAACTTGATATAAATGGTAAGTATTTATAAGACTCACAAAATTTTGAGACTCATTCCAGCAGGCATCCTTTCGACTATGTCTTTTTCTGACCTTTAGTCAAATGATCAGCCATATTCTCTGAAGACTGAACGTCAATTACCGAGATGACTCATTGGCAAATGAGTTCTCTCAAATAACCATGCTTTAGACGAATGGTCTGCTTCTTTTTATTGAACAATGAGTTCGCTACCACAGCACACGTTGCCTAATTATCATAATAGATAGTAATTGTGCCTTGCACTTCTATCAATGGAAGGTCTCAGAGAATACAACTGAGCCACTCAGCTTCATCTCTTACAACACAGAGTGCGAAGAACTCAAATTCCATCGATGACTATGCAATCATAGTTTGCTTCTTATATTTTCACAAGATGGTGTTAGACCCTAGAGGGGGGGGGGGGGGGGGTTTATGATCTTATTATAAAAAAAACAGATTAAATACCAATTAAAACTAATTAACAAATGTATTCTTGCAAGATAGATGTACAACTAATTATGAGCAAGAATATGCAATATACACAATGATATATATCCTATATGATAGAAATATATGCAAGGATATATAAACAACACAAGGGTAAATAATCTACACAAGTGATAGGGCAATATGATGAGCAATACACAAAGGCAATATGAGATATGAAAACAAGAATAAGAACGACAATGCAATCACAAACAAAACGATATGTTTACGAGGTTCGGTCCCCACGACCTACGTCCCCGCTCCTCACATCGAGGAGATACTCCACTATCACAACCGGGTTTTCTACGTTCACCCGAACAACGTTTACACCTCACGCTCGGTTTTCTAGCTAACCGAAAACCTTACAATCAGCACACTATTGTAATCCCACTCTACACCCACTAAGTGTTGGACCTAGTCGTGTCTCCCTCAAGTGCTCGGTTACAACCTCTCCCTAGGCACGTCAACCGACGCCACTCCTCTTGGGACGATCCCCGACTCTCACCACACACTCCTCACTCGGTGTACAAGTGTATTACAAAGTGAATCTCACAATAAGCACAAATATAACAAATGATTGTTCTCAAAACAAGGTGAGAACTCAATTAAGCACAACTCTTAGTCACAAACCCACAACCCTAAATTATACTATGAATGTAAATACAATAAGCTCAAAAGGGTGTGTGTGAACAAAGAGATATAAATCAAAACTAAACTCAATGTAGTTCTAGCTAAATAACAATGATAATCAAATATATAAAATAGCTAGAAATAGAGTTTAGAAAACTTCTCAAGATATCAAGAGTTGGAGGGAGAGAGGTTGAATGCCCAAACACCAATAGATGATCTCCTCAAGCTCTTGTAGAATTGAATCACAAAACCGAAACACTCAAATGCTTAAAAGCTTCTTAAAACACACTTAAACAAACACTAAACAAGTTTAAACCCTTGTTAAAATCTTTTAAACTATTCTCTTAACTAACTTGAAAAGACATCAGCAATGAGGTATTTATACCCTCTAAGAATCTCAGCAAAAACCCCAAAACGAAATGACCAAAAACCCCAGCAAACAGCTCAGAGAAAGAGCCGTTAAAAAGCAACGGTCATATGGTCGGTCGACCGGAAATTCTGTCGGTCGACCGACGGAGAGCAAAAACCCGAAGAAACAATCTGGACCATCGTCAGTCGACCGGTGCGGTCGACCGATGGAGCTTTCGGTCGACCGGCCCGGTCGACCGATAGACTCTCTGTCGCATACTGAGGAAAGAACCAACATTAACTTGAATTGTATAAGCTTCACCGATATTCCGCCAACCTCCATTGGATATCATCGTTGAAGCTCTATTCCATCCATCCTCTAACTACGTTGTTTGTCTACAATAAATACCAAAACACAAATACTAGACAAACAACATTAGTAGTAAATTGTTTGTAAATCATCATCAAAACAAGAAGGCCAACAGATGGCAGCTCCACCTATGGTGAAGATAAAACCTTAAGTAGATCTGCACTCATCTAGTTCTGAGCACCAGCTTGCATCTGAACAATCTTCGATTACAACTGGATATCTAGTGTAGAATAGGCCCAGACCTGTAGTTCCTTTCAAGTATCTCATCAATCTCTAGACATCATCCTAATGAAGCTTTTCAGGATTACTTGTTAATCTACTAAACATTATTACAGCAAATGTTATATCTGACCTTGTGCAGCTCATCACGTACATAAGACATTCAATTATCTTTGAGTACCTTAGCTGCTCTACTGGTCTTCCTGTGTTCGGTCGAAGCTTCTTGTTGTAATCATACGGCACTGACAGTTCTAGTAGGTCGTAGTAGCCATACTTTCTTAATATGCTCTCGACATAATAAGATTAGGACAATCCAATACCCTCTTTAAAGTATATGATTTTGATTCCGAGAATCATGTTCGTACTTCCAAGGTCCTTCATGCTGAACTATGTTGATAGAAATTTCTTGGTAGATGTTACTATCTTCAAATCACTCTCGATGATGAGCATATCATTCACATAGAGGCAGATAACAACCACATTTCCTTCAGTGACCTTGATGTATAGGCACTTGTCAGATTCACTGACTTGATACTCATTATTACGAACAACCCCATCGAACTTCTCATGCCAGAGTTTTGGTGCCTGCTTAAGTCCATATAGAGACTTAATAAGTTTACAAACTTTACCAGATGGAGCATCAAGTCCTTCTGGTTTCTCCATGTAGATCTCTTCTGTGAGGTCTCCATTGAGAAAGGTAGTCTTCACATCCATCTGATGTATGACAAACCTTTTTCTTACCGCCCATATGATAAACACTCTGATGGTAGTGATCTTGCAAACTGATACATAGATATCAAAGAAATATATTCATTCTTTCTGAGAGAATCCTTTTGCCACCAGTCTTGCTTTGTACTTCTCAATAGCACCATCAGGACAAAGCTTCTTCTTGAAGATCCACTTGCAAATGATAAGCCTTAAACCTTCAGGCACATCCACTAGCTCCCACGTGTGATTTTGTATCAATGAGTCCATCCCATTATCTATAGCTTCTTTTTATAGGAGAGCGTCTGTTGATTGCATTGCTTTTTGGAAAGTCTGTGAGTCTCATTCCACATTATAAGTGATGAAATCATCTCTAAAATCTTTCTGTCTCCTGACACGCTTAGAAGATGGTTCAGTAACTCATTTATCATTGATACTTTTAGTTTCTCGTGAAACTAACTCCTCTGATGCATCTGACATACTAGCATTCTCTGCTATATTTTTAAACAATAAACTTTTATCTTTGATAAACTTATCTGCATCGCGAGCTTTAATGATGGAGTATGGTTTCAAGATCAAGGAGCCTGCAAGCATCACTATCTTCAGCAAAGCTAAGAAACACACATCTGTTTGCCTTTGGTTCGAGCTTAGGCCTTTTGATATCTAAAACTTAAATATATGTGAGACACCCACACACTTTAAGACTATCCAAAGGATCTGGATATCCCAACCATAATTGATAAAGGAGTACTATCAGTTTTAGAATATGGTACTCTGTTCAGAATCCAGTTTATCATCAGTAAAATCTCTCCCCAATTGCATGTAGGTAGACCCGATCTGATTAGCATCGAATTCACCATCTCGGTCAATGTGTGATTCTTTTTTTTATAATTTCATTAGATCGTGGAGAATACAGAGCAGTAGTTTCAGCAGTGATTCTATACTCCTTGAAGTATGCCTCTGACTCCTTAGATCGGTACTCTCCTCCTCTGTCGCTCCTGAGTCTTTTCACCTGAAGTCGAACATGTTTCTCCACTCGAGTCCGAAACTCGATAAACTTGCTAAAGACTTCATCTTTAGATTTTAGTAGGTAGATGTGACAGAAGCAAGAATGGCCATCAATGAAGGTGATGAAGTATTTTATGCTGCCTCGAGTGAAGAAACTTTTGAAATCATAAGTATCTGAGTGAATCAGATCCAATAAATTGGTGCTCCTTGTGACACTTGGAAAGTGCTTCCTTGTCAGCTTAGCTTGTGCACAGAATTCACACTTCTCAGGTTTGTTACCCTCATTTTTTAGAAGTAATCCTAATATTTCTATGCTAGATAGTTTTCTATAATTTACATGTCCGAGCCTATTGTGTCATAATATAGAGGAGTAAGCAGAAGATGATACTTTATTTACAACTGAGTTAGGCATAATAGTACTGATCTTATATATGCCATCAGTACGATATGCATTGCCAAAATATATTTTTTAAATGATAACACAGCCTTTCCTCCTTAGAAATCTAGCCTCATACCGGCGTCACATAACATGCTTCCAAAGACTAAGTTTTTAGCAATTCAGGGAACATGTTTCACATCCTTCAATGTGAGAGTCTTCCCTGAAGAAAGAGTTAGCACCACAGTCCTAGTTCTAAGAACAAAAACCAAAGAACGATTAGTCATTGATACGTTCTCTTTGGCAGCAACATAGAAAGAGAACATATCTCTGTTAGAGCAGACATGACATGTAGCACCTATATCTAACCACCAACCAGAGACATTGTTGGGAGTTATCACTTGGAAGAGCATAGCCATACAATGTCAACTTGATTAACATTGTGTGTTGTTCTCTTCTTTGGTACTTTACAGTCCTTGGCAAAACGTCCTTGCTTCCCACAGTTGAAGTATTTGTCGTTCTTCTTAAAATCTTTCTTTTGAACATTCAGGTTCTTCGGATTATGGTTCTTCTTTTTATTAAAGGATTTTTTTTCTTAGAAGAACTAGTATCCTTCTCAGAGTTAGCAGCCACCATGTTAGCAGACACCTTTTGCTTAGCTAGGAGTTCATTCTTCCTGCGAGTCCGAATCTCGTCCTCGATCCGAATGAACCTTTTCAAATCAGACAGAGTCACCTATCTTTTCTTTCTTCGAATGTCCGTGGAGAATGATATCCAAGATGGAGAAAGCTTATTGACAATTGTTCCAGAAATGAATGTTTGACAAGGATTAATCTTTTCATCCTTCAGCTTTATAACAAGCTTTTCGAGCTCTTTGACTTGAGGCAAAACCTCAGTGTCATCTTCGAATTTAAAGTCAAGAAACTTATCAATGAGGTGAGACTTGGAAATCTTCTCCTCGTCCTTGTATTACTCTAGAGCATTCCAGATTTTCTTTGTAGAGAGCTTGTTCGTGTAAGCATTTGCCAGATGATTAGCCAGATAGTTAAGGAGATAACTCCTACAGAAATGATCATCTTTATCCCAATAAGCTTCAGACTCAGAGTCTTCTTCAAAGTCAGGTTTCTCCTCAGAAACCACATAGTAAATTTTTAGGAGTTGTATCTTGAAAATCACTTTCCGACGTCATGCGTTAAAGTTAGATCTGTCAAAATTCTCTAACTTGAGACAGTCCACTCCAAAAGTCCTTGCATGATCCATAGTAAATCAACAAATATTGCTTAAAGATTGTTGGAAATTATGGTTAAATCTAGAATAAAACAATAAAAGTCGATGTGTTATAATTTTAAACTTTTTTAGTTCACTGTTATGCGTTTGTGAAACGTTGTGTTTAAAGCAATATTTGGTCTACTACGGTGCAAGGATCCCAAGGCCAAACTGCTTATAGGAATAGCAGTACAGTACTTTGATGTGCATCAACCCAGTACTGTCAAGAATTCCTTGATCTATAAGACCTTCCGGTCAAGGCAAAGATCTCCTCGATCTCAGAACCTTTCGGTTCAAAATTTTTGGTTTCAGGGAAAGTTCCTGCGGGTACAGTTTCTGCAGCAGCAGCATAACAATAATAACAACGTCAAGATCTCCTTGATCCGATGTTTGTATTCTAAGTTCTCTAGCTAACTACAAGAGCTTCCCAAGGGGCGCTATTTATAGGCCTCTAAGACCAGCTCAAGAGTCACCCTCAATTAATGCGACTGTTACAATTCACAATAGAAATTATGATTGTAACATCAATATATTAAATTGCTCTAAATACCATTGTAACTGCTGCATATAGTAACTCCTAAATACGAGGTAATTAATGGATGCGTTACTATAAAACGTGAGGGTGAGACGGTCTCAGCAAATCAGACGAACCTCATCGAATGGACGAACCTCGTTGAACGGGCGAACCTCGTCAAACGATCGAACGTCATCAAATAGGTGAATCTCATTTGACGAGTGAACCTCGTCGAACGGGCGAACCTCGTTTGACAAGCGAACCTCGTCAAACAGGAGAACCTCGTTTGACGAGAGAACCTCGTCTGATCTTATGAATCAGACGTACCTCGTCTGATTTTGAGAATATTAGGGTCACACCCTTGTACGAATGCGTAGTTCGTCCTCATGGTGCGAAGCAGCCTGCGAGGCAACCTTCGTGGCAGCACCTAGACCCGATGCCTTAATGCAAGGCAACCTTCATGGCGACCATAGTGGTAGCTAACGTGACGCCAAAGTGCGCCACCTAGCCCTGATGCCTCCGTGCGTCACATAGCCCCGATGCCTTAGTGCAAAGTGCGCCTAACAAAGCGCCTCAGTCTAATTAGTCCCGATCCCCGGCCCATTGGCCCATTGGCCTATGACTCACGAGCTCACGGCCCACAAGCCCATGACCCACGGCCCACTAGAACTTATGAGGGATTAATTAAAATAAAACACTTCTCAGCTTGCCGTTGGCAAGCCTCGAACATAGGACCTTTTGAAATACCAAAACATTAGCTTTCCACTAAGCTGCTAAGCATTTATGAAAATTACTTGTAGTTAATATATATAGTTTGAATACTTATTTTGGAAAGCGGTTTTGACCAAAAAATCCAACAGATTTAGATACTCTTCACTACAAAAACAATGGAAAGACCACTACTTTTGTCCACAACCATTGATTTATTCAATGTGTGATTGTGATTTGTCTTTAACTGTATATTTGGAAAGAATGCAATTCAAGGGAAGTATGATGAGTGCTATATTTGGAATGAAACAACAACTCCTTAGATAAATCAGTAGCTCCAATAAAAGCAGTTGTCTCTCCGCTACTTTTTCATAATGGAGAGGATCCAAATCCAATTTGAAGTATAATCGATATGTCAGCGTAAGCAATTATCAGGTTAGATGAGGATAAATAACTTAATTATTAAACGTTTCCATTACTAGTATAATGTATGTGCTTTGCACGTGGAAATACTATTTTTTGTCTTCAATTCTTTTTCTTTGAGTGCAAAATTATGAAATGACTTTTATAATAATATAAATTCTTAAATTGAACAATTATAAATCTTTACATTAATAAATAAAGTTGTGTATAAAGAATTGTATGAGTAATTTTTATATTTTAGATAATTATTATAATTTAATCATAATTTATTTAGATACTTATCACAAATTAAAGGATTAGTTAATAATATAATATATAATATAATATTTTTTATTGTAACTTAGAATAATTATACTAAATTATATGCTATTTATAACCATTCTTATTTATTATATTTATATGTAGTATAATTATAGGACTATTATTCACTCTAATGTATTAAATAATAGTGTAATTCTTAGTTAAGCTATAATATTAAAATAATTATATTATTTTACTATTAAATATTTATACGATTTTATTAGTATTTATTGAATGATAATAAACTTTTTAAGAATATTTAATATTGTGTTATTTTATTTATAATAATATTTTATTATTTTATTATAATTTATAAATAGGAATTTAACAATTTAATAACATATTTACAAATAGTGGATGGCAATGTACTTTTTAATAATATTTAATAATATATTATTTTATTTAGAATATTATTTTATTATTATTTATAAATAGGCATTTAACAATTTAATAATATATTATTTAATAAATTATGTATAGCTATTTTATGAAATATTTTATTACACTAATAAATTTATACTATTTTATTATAATCAATAATTATCTATAACAAATTATAACATATTTTATAAATTTTCTTATCATTATAAATGTATGTATATTAATTACATTTTAGTGAATGCCTAAATATATGGGAAAGTAAGAAGGCCCCAATTAATAAGATGTTATAGATAATTAGTTAAAGATTAATTAAAAGTAATGGTATAATTATAAATTATCAAAATTTGAAAGGATAAAAAAGGAAATCAAAAGTTTTGACATGGGTATTCTCTTTTATAAGTAGTATAGATTTAGTGAGATTATTTGATATCATGACCGTTATTCCTTAATGATAGCGGCTAATAATGTTGTCGTAAATAAAAATGTCTAGTAATTTAAAATTTTGATGGGATTTTATGAGATTTGACTTACAACTATTTTTTCCAGTAATAATGACTATCACATTTATAAATATGAAAATATATTCAATAACTATTGTTGCCATATATAAATATGTTTAATAATTATAATTTTAAAAAAGTCTATTATAAATTTTAGGAACAGTTTATGATAGATAGGTATGATTAGCCACAAATTATAAATTTTACAGAGTGAGTGGATATTAATCATGTAGAATAAGAGACAATTGAAAAGACAAAAGAATAATTCTACTAACTCAGAAGTCACATGTGCAATATACGTACAAAGAATTTGCTGATTTTATACATGGTTAATGAAAGAGATTAATATGCTCATGGGAGGCTACAAAAATGTAAACAACATAGTCATGATAAAATATAATTATTTGGGGGTTATGAATATGCATTTAATTAGAGGTTATGTATGTGTAGGTATAGTTTATGTATAGATACATGTATATATTTTCTCGATTGGAAGAGAAGGATTAAATGGTTACCAAACTTTATCTTCATTAAAAAAAGCATAAAAAATAAATATCATCATATCTTTCGATAAATGTCAACAATATCCCAATGCAATCTAACGGGGCTTTTCCGCCAATGCGCTTTCCCCGTCTCCATGCAGCTATTCAGGAACTAGTGTAGATGTGCTAAATATAGTACTCGCCTGAATTCCTAGAAGCCCTCGTGTCCTTGGATTCTTGCTGTCTGTTTAGATGGAGGGTAGAGAGTGGGAAGGGAAGAGAAATTTCATTTTAATCTTGTTTGGGAGTTTCATTTAGGAGGATAGAGTAGGGGAATGGAGGAAAAATTTGGTCCAAATTCTTATACCCCAAATTAGGGTGTAATGGAGGGGAAAGGAAGGAAGGGGAAGCCATTCATTCTCTTTCCTAAGTAAACTTCCAAACACACCATTGGAGTACCCCGGCACCGTCTAGTAAAGATGGAAATGAATCGAATTTGATCGAATACATTTACATCCGAATTCGAATTTGGCTATCAAATTTGAACTCGTATCCGTGTCGAATAGATCAGAGACATTCAAATTCGATTTGTTTAATTTAGCCATTATTCAGTAAGTATTCATAGATACTTGTTAGCACACTTAGTTGAGTTATGTTGGTAAATTATTTGTTATGTCTTTTTTTTACATTTTGCATAACTAGATGATGATTATTATGATATTTCACAACTAAAATTATTAAAATTATATATTTAGTTATAAATTTATATATATATATATATCAATAGTAATAGTAATGTTTATAATGTTATATAATATAAAAAGTTAGTTTAATGCACATCATGTAAAAAGTAGAGCACCATCTCATTATAGATTTGAAATCTATATAAATACATTTTCTAGCAAAGTTGTTTTAGCAACTTAAGAATTAAAATTTAATTAAAATTAGAATATAATTATTTCTTATAAGTATTTTGTTATGATATATGTTGGCATGATGAATATCTCAAATGTCACTTTAAAGGATAAATAGTTTATGATAAATTAATTTTAGAGGAATAAAGCATAAACAAATATTTAATCAATCGAATCAAGTATACCTCTGATTAAATTCAATTCGTTTATGAGTCGAATACTAAAAAACTATTTATTCGTTATTAAATAAACTACAGAATCGAACATAATTAAATATCTAAACGAATAATAACCGAACATTTTATTAATTATTTGGTTCATTCCCTTCTCGTACCATTAGTTCTATAGGAACAAATATAAGGGTAATAACGCAATAATAATGGAAACTGAGGGGTAGGGCGTTTGCACACGTTATAAAGGCCTTTTTGTCTGCGTCTTTGTAAAGCCGAAATTGCAAGCTACGAGGAAAACAAACATTTGGCAGAAAAGAGACCCAATCTCAAGCATGAGATAGTTATTCAATTAAGCAAAACTTCATAGAGCTCCTTTATGTACCGGACAAATTTCATCTAGTTCTTTTAAAATTTGGAAGTTAATAATTAAAGTTCACAACGTTATCTACAAACTTCTGTTAAATCTCACTAACGTGCAATGATGTGATAAAACAAATTTTTAATTTCAATAAAATTTTTTATTGAAGTAGAATAAACAAAAGACAAGATAGGAGCTCTTTTAAACGTTTACGAGCTTTCATAGCCTTAATTAAATTTGTTCAACATAATTGCTTAATTTAGTCATAATATAAACCCAGCGCTAGCATAAGTTGGCTCTAACTACTTATTTAATGGAGGGGCTGTACCGAGGTTAAAGATAGATCCCATCCAATTTATTGCATAAGAATTAGGTGTCATTTTTCTTTTTATCTCTTCATTTAAAATTACAGTTTTTTCCTATATTTAGAATTATGACCTTAAATAGGAGAAGGAAAATGACAAAGTTCGCCAGATATAGTTCTCTTTCTCAAAAACAATACTTTACGAATCAGGACAAAGATCTTCATTATGCAAATAATAATAATAACAATAATGAAAATATTTCTATTTGCCATAAGGGTTGTTGGTGGGACCCAGCTGAAATCCCTCTGTGGTTAGGGCTCTGCGCTGAACGCGCCTCCGCTCCCTTTTCACTTATAAATACCCACCGCCATCTCTCTCTCCTCATCTCAACCTCAAATTTTCACTCCAATCTTTTTCCCCCAATTATTTTCCCTTTTTTTTTCCTAATACTTTCATACCGCATAAATTTTGTTCTTTGTTATTTTCTTGAATCTAATAAGGCGACATTACTTATCGTGAAGTTTCTGATCCAATCTGGCTGGTAAGAGGTGCGATCTTTTCCTACCTCTATTTGTTTCTTTGATTATATCTTGGTATATTTGAAGATTTTTGTTAGGATTTTTGGTTTGATATTAAATGAAAGATTGGGTATTGATAGTTTTTGATATTTGAGCTTTAATATATGTTGATGGTTGGTGGGGAGCGGAAAAAAGTCTAGTTTTTGGATCTTTGAATTGTTTAATAGGATTAAAAGTTCGTTTGTTGAGAGATCTTGAGAGGTTTATTTGCATATTTTAAGGAGAGGTTGAGTTAGGTAAGTTAGGTTATATATTGTTTGGGTGCAGTAGAAGTTTAGTGAGAAAGTGGTAGAAGAAAACATTATTTTGTGAGAGGAATTGGGTGATTTTCGATCTTTGAGATTGATATGGCATCTTATCTAAAGATATGGCTTTATAGTCTTGGGTAATTCATTGGTTTGGACTTATCGGGAGATGACGATGAGATTGTATGGAAGAAATTGGTGCATTTGCATTGTTTGGGGAGGAGTACTACTAAATAGGATGGGAAACTTTGTCGCCGTAAGTTCCAGTTATTTGACTGATATGAATTCCTTGGTTGTTTTAACAATTTTTTTTATATTATTGCTTTGACAACAAGATGAATTTCCTCCTTTAACCTTATTGGAGAACAACTGTGAGAATAGAACCTTGCTTCAATAGTTTAAGATATTTAGTAGTTCTTTCTCCTGAAAGGTTGATGGAAAGGTGGATGGAAAAGTGGGGCAGAAACATTTTTAATTTTGTTTTTGGGTAGACAATTATTTAATCTGACTGAAGGTTTTTTCCCGTGTTCTAATCTTTAAAGATTCTACAGTTTTTTTTATTGATTGAAGCAATTCTTTCAAAAATTCTGAGAAATTGGTATGGATTAGGTCAGATTACTTATCATTCGTATCTACTACAAATTCTGGATTAGAGTGGATTCGGTAGCACTAGATACTTTGACTATCTTTCTATTGTAAGATTATGAAATAGAGATGATATGTTAAGGTTATCTCAAGATCAAAGACTTAAAATTTTAAGTCAAAGTATCTCAAGATCAAAGACTTAAAAATTTATGTTAAGGTTATCTCAAGATCAAAGACTTAAAATAGAGATGATATGTTAAGGTTATCTCAAGATCAAAGACTTAACATTTTAAAACATTTAATGAAATGAGTAAATGTCACCAAGAGGGAATAACCTGCAGAGTATTAGGCTGTTTATCCATTGAATAGGATATTATGCAGCTTTTGAGCAGATTAGTTTCATTGGTCCTTGTATATCAGCAGGAGTTGGATTTAGGGGTCTCAATTGAAAACAAAACTGTCGGAAAAAAATCCTGTCTCTCGTGTTGATTTTTTATGCTGCACTGATCCGATCAGTTTGGTTATCTTTGGTAGCACTTGCATAAATTCTTCCATTAAGGTTAGGTCATGATTCTATTTTCCGTTATTTCACACAACTCTTACATAATTTCCTTCAGTTATCTTAGATCATCATTCTCTTTCAAAGTTTTGTAATTTTTGGTTTGGTGAGTGGTATCTGATCCATATCCTGTCCTTGGTAGTGGGTCATTGTCAAGATAGTACATAATGTATGAACTGACATGACGAGGTTAGGGGGGAGCTGGTGGAGGGACGTACTCTTCTTCACCGCAGGAATTTCGCCTCTGTAGGAGCCTTTTGATTGTTCAGCCTGATGTCCCTTGTGCTGATTTGCATATCTCATTGTCCCAGATACGGGCAGAAGAGAATCATATGGAGTGCCCTCTATAGAAAATCATATGGGGAGTTACTGGTAACATATTTTCCCACCTGTCTCCCAAATTCTGTTAGCTTTTCTTAAAAGAAAATTTAAGAACAAAACACATGAAAGTAGATAAGATATTATGCACATTTAGAGAGGATTAAATCGTGCTTATTTGTTAGTGTACATTAGCCGAAGTTGGATCTTGCTTGCTATTCTAAGATCGGTAAAAGGCTGACCAAAATTTTCGTTTTTACTTGATGTTTTATTTTTGGTTGTAACTAATTAATCAAATTTGAATTCGGATCCCCCAACTCTCCTTCCTCCCTCTCCCCCCAGAAAAAAAAAGTTGATATGGAAGCTTTCTATGGAATATTATGATATGTTAAGGTGATCTATATTTCACCAATTTTATGTTCAAAAGAGTAAATTTCAGATTACCCCCTCGGTTTATACCCTCAATAGCCAATAATTGCCCTCGACTTGTTTATTAGCGTGTAGCCCACACTTGATTCATGAGTAGAGGGGTGTTACCTGCAATTTATCTTTCTAAAAACGACAATCCAGGGGTTCTAGGTGCTAATAAATAATTTGAAAAAAGGAGTGGGGTGAGGGGTGTGTGTGTGTGTGTGTGTGTGTGGGGGGGGGGGGGGGGGTTGTTATCTGCTACTGAAGGTATAGGTGAAGGGGTTTATCTGCGATTTACCATCTTCAAAATTTTGTGCAGAATGCATCAAATGTAGGAAAGTTGAAAAATCATGTCTCTAACAAAGTCCAATTAATTCTATTTTGATTCTGATGTTTTGTATATCAATTGATTAGTTTCTCCAAGTTAAGCAAAAATGATAGGAAATCCTTTTGGTATTTTCCCTTTTTTATGTTTTAGAGTATAAGACGGATCATGAAGTTCCAGCCATATATGTGTATTTGTGTACACACATACGCATGCATGTATGTGTTCGGGATTTTCTTATTGTTCATTTACAGATTTAAACTTTGCGGTAGTATTGGTACACTAGAATGGTTGCATCTAATACTACAGTAAGCTCTGTGCAGGAGAAATTTTACATCTTTTGTCTTGATAGTCTGTTACTGTCCTTAATTAAAATTCTCCTGATTTTGTTTTTTCAATTATCAGTTCTTAATATTTTGTTTTTTCAATTAAGGTCAACTGAACTTGTTAAAATTCTCCTGATTTTTTTTTCAATTAAGGTCAACTGAACTTGTTAAAATTCTCCTGATTTTGTTTTTTCAATTATCAGTTCTTAATATTTTGCAGGTTAGCATCTCCCTTAAGCATTTGGTTTTGGAGCTCACTAGCTGATAAAGCTTTTTTCCACTCTGGCCGCTGTAAAACCATCTTGTCATTCTCGCACCTCTAAGTGGGTGTGGGGTTGTAATGACTGGGTGATCTCATCATTCTTTCTTCGTGGATCAAGATCATCCTTTATTTGGAGACTCTGTCGTGTTTTGGAGGGTCTTTTTCTTGATTACGGCTAATATAGACAGCGACGTAAATTCTACTGCCTGTCAGTTGTTGATCATTTGATCAGTCTTACCTAGCTTGTTGCTTTGGGTAATTGGGTTATTTTTCCAATTCTAGCTGGATAAGGTCCAAGTCTAAACTTGCTTCTTGGTGTTGAAATAATGATCTTTTGAAGCTTTGTTCCCTTGAGTATAATGGTCAGATTTTCTTGCTTTTCAAATCCCAGCCTTTACCAAAGACCAAAGGTATGTGAAAGTGTTCTTCTATTTTGTTGCTTGCGTCTTTCCTTGCATCGTGAACAGAATCTTTATTTAAGCTCTGAAACCAAAAATCCTGTTATTCTTTCAGAAAGTTCAAGATTTAGGTGGTAAAATGCATTCTACCCTGGCAAAAAGATCCGAATATCAAGAGAAAAAAGTTAATTTTGATTCTGCAAGTAAAAATTCAAATAATATTGTTAATAATGCTTCAAATAGCAGTATGGAGCAACCCAGCAGTCCATCTTCTCATGGTGAATACTGGAAATTAGACTATTCTGTAGGGGATGTCCATACAGGTAATAGTAAAGAATATCTTCAGATGTCGGGCATAAAGAAAAGTCGGTCCCTTGGAAGCATCCTAGATAAAGAGAAAGGTTCCTCTGGTGGTGATGGCACAGATATTGATGATGAAGTACATCAACAATTTTCATTTGAATTCCCCCATGAGAAGAGCATGGAGAGAATTAACGATTCACCTGATGGAAACACTTCCCCTGGGTTATACAGCCATGAGAACTTGGGAACGAATTTTAATACCCAGCATAAGGACCATGATTTTGTTGAACCTTTTGATATGGAAGCTCATCACGTCCCTCATGATTCTCTCTTCTCCATCGAGGTCATGAAGCAATTAGATGGCAACCATCATGCAGATGTTGACGGGGAATCAAATGACATCATAGTTGACTGTGGATGTTTGTCGTCAGATAATCATTCTGTTCTTGCAAGATCACGTTCAGCAGCTAACCTCGGACTGGATACTGATAAATCAATGGAAGATACTGAGACTTGTAAAATGAGGTGTCGATCTAGATCTGTTGATTTACATTCTCATCATGGAGAGAAGCCTGAGTTTCATGATGGTGATGAAGTAGTTTCTCCTGAATCAAATCATATTAAACTCATATCAAATTCTTATAATTTGCTACCAGAATCTGATGAAGATAGGAAAGGCTCGCCATGCCCTGTAGATTCAGGGGATGAACACCCTCACTCTGATACAAGTGGTGTGTTAATTGGAGGACAGGAGGCATGCGGAAAATACTGGGCTGAAAGTTTAGCTTGTGATAATCAAACTACTGTTAACAGTTATCATTCCATTGACCATTTTACCTCAGCGAATGAAGGGAAAGAAACAGAAACATATGATGAAAAGATCGAGAATCCTCAGCTAGAGTCTATAATCCAGGACTGTGCTGAACTGAATTCCAAAGTGTTCCGCATTAAGCGCATAGAGGAGTGGATCAGCCAAATTGATATTGAAAATGATAATCTAGAAGAATCTGGTGAAAGCTTATCTTCATTCTCCGGTCTGGAATCTCAAGTTGAAATCAGTATTCCTCCGATAAAGCCTGATGCTAAAAGCAACTTTGGCATGGATGTAGCTTACAAATTTATCTCATCCTTGACTGCTACCTCATCTTCAGCACAAATGGCCAACCTTGGATTGGTTGCAGTTCCGTTTCTAAGCGCATTTTCTAGCTTGAGAGTTCTTAACTTATCAGGAAATTTTATAGGTATGCTTCCTAGAGCACCAAGAACTTTTCAATATATACTAGTTCGGTTAAACTTCATTTTTCATGTTTATTGTCACTAGACTCTATGTTGTTTTAGGTATTTACTAATATTTTTTAAAAATCCATGTGCAGTTCGGATAACTGCAGGATCTCTTCCAAGAGGACTTCACATGCTGAATTTGTCAAAGAATAATATTGCAACCATTGAAGGTCTTCGTGATCTGACACGCCTCCGCATACTGGACCTGAGTTACAACCGAATTGTTAGAATCGGCCATGGTATGACATCTCATTCTAAAATATGTGGATCTTTGCATGTAGAAGGCTATTTGTTGTTGTGATCTTGAGTGATCTTGACAACAGCATGTCCAGTAACTGATATCTTTCTTTATCGTACTATCTCCCCTTTGCTCCTTTTTTAGGCGGAAATATTGTGCTTCTAGATGTAAGTCCTCAGGTTACACCTATTTTCTCTTTTTTTAATGGTTTGTTTAATCCATATAATATGTCATCAAATGTCATCAAGTAACTGTTTCCATTAGCACCCCTGGCTGAAGAAACTACGGACAGTAATTACTAGAGGCCATTGGTGGTTAGGAGGACCTATTTTGGTGGTTATTCAGTTTAACTGTATAGTAAGCTTTTGCACTCAAAGAACAAATGGTTAAAAGAATCAACAAACACAGTTATATATGTGGCAAAATGAATTTAAAAGGGTCATTAGAAGCATAAAAAAGGGTTTGGATTAACGAACTATTAGACAATCATATGAACTTGTTGTGAACTTAATTTATACCTATGAAGCACGGACACGGACATGGCGACACGGACACGGACACAGCAAAACCCAAAAAAATAGGACACGGTGACACCGCTAGATTTTTTTAATATTATTATTATATATAGATAAATTTATAAAATTCAAACAACAAACTAAAATGTAATCCTCAAACACAAAATACTAAGCTACTAACAAGTCTATATATAAATTTATATATAGATAATTTGAAGTGTTTATTGGACTAATTCCAATAGAAAAATATCCAAGAAAAAACGCAAAATCTGCTAACGAAACATGTGTAATTCCTAAAAGAAATTATTTTTGTAGGGCCTGAGGAATAGAAGGCCTATTTGTATTCTGTCAAAAAAAAGGCCCATTCTCTCTACCGATCTTATCCATTCGCTATTCTCTCTCTCTAAACCCTATTCTTCTCTCTCTCATAGAGTTCTTAATCACAGGTCACGTATTAAAGGTAAGCGACGAGCGACGAAGAGAGAGAGAGACGGATTCAGAGAGAGAGAGAGAGAGAGAGAGAATCAGAGAGAGACGAAGGACGAGGAAGAGCCGATCTCGAGCTTGAGAGAGACGAGGACGAGGAAGAGTGATCTCAAGGGAGACTGGTGGCGTTCGGACGGTAAGTAATGAAATTAGGGCTAGGGTTTGGGTTTGGGTTTGGGTTTGGGTTTGAGTTTGAGTTTGGGTTTCGGGTTTGAGTTTGGGTTTCGGGTTTGGGTTTGGGTTTCGGGTTTCTTTTTTGTTCGCGAACGAGTCGAGAACGAGTCAGGAACGAATCGGAGGTGTGTCGGAGTGTTGACCCGCGTCGGTGGAGTTGACTGCGTGTCACGCGTCAGACACGGACTCGGGCCGAGTTTGGCGTGTCCGTGCTTCAGAGATTTATACTATAACATAAATATTGTATTAAATTTAAATGGGCAAATAGAAAGTACTTAAACTGAAGTTATTGTAGAGTGTACAAAGTTAACTATTTACGCATACTGACAGGACTACCCGATGCACATTATAACTTTTTTGTTTATCGAAGTTGTATTTGAGGATAGTACACACTCCAAAGGTTTTAATTTCGTAACCAGGTTATTTCCCATTTAGTTACACGTGGTTTGTTTCATTAATATGGAGAGATCACAATAAGTGACTGGTTTATTTATTTATTTGCATCAGTGGATTCCTTGAGCTGACAACATGGAGATTAGGGAGTGATTTTTTATCAATGCATACCTTATTGTGTTGTTGACTTGCTAAGCTTGTTTAGTTCTGGGTTACCATTTAGAGGCATCTATGCACTTCTCTAAAAAGTTTGCCTTATACTGTCTTAGCTAGAAATCTTGATCATTTTTCTTAGGGTTACTTGCGGATAGACCCCCTGGCCCCTCTACTGTCGTCAAATTGAACTTACTATCACTGTAGCTCTACTGTTGCAGATAGGCCCTGAATGAAAATTTTTGACCCTTTTCTGGGGGCCTATCCGCAACAATACATTTTCACTCGGGGTCCTATCTGCAACATAAAACTCCTTCAGGGGTTCTATCTGCAACATAAAACTCCTTCAGGGGTTCTATCTGCAACAACAGAATTACAGGGGTAGTAAGCTCAATTTTGTGATAATACAGGGGGTCCATCCACAGTTAACCCTTTTTCTTATAATATGAGTAGCATATTTTGTTTAGGGGGTCAGGTTTTGTTTTATTCAGATAGGTATAGGCTACCATGTAAATTGTTCCTAATGTTGCATTATTTTACATATACTGTTCTGTATAGTTTCTGATTCAAACCTTGTTAACCTAAAGTACTAAAAATTGAGAAGAATCCTAAGGTGACTGATATAAGCTCAATATTGGAGGTTGCACAAGGATTTTTCCTTACACCAATAATCAATAGTATACCATGTGAAGATGCCAGCCAGAGGATTACTTGGGGACACAGTCTAGCAGATGCATGGCCAAATTGTTGGCGTAACTCCTAAGAGTCCAAGATATGGTCCTATGTAGAGAAAGAGCCTTAACCAAGCTCTTATGTGTTACTATTATCATTTTATTTGCATATTGAAGTCAAGTCTTCATTATGTTGCATCACATCCTATTTTTCATGCTCCAATATTTATAAGCATACTTCTTTCCCAAACCTATAATAGAAGACGAAGAAAGGTTATAAAAGTTTACCTTAATGAAGGCATTGTATCAATATCAGGATGTAAATATCTGTTGAATTTTGTAGGTTTGGCCTCTTGTTCCTCCATCAAAGAACTGTACCTAGCTGGTAACAAGATAAGTGAAATAGAAGGCCTTCATCGTCTCCTCAAACTTCACACCCTCGACCTGCGAGGCAATAAAATCTCAACAACTAAAGGTCTTGGCCAGCTAGCAGCTAATTATGGTTCCTTGCAAGCAATCAACTTAGAAGGAAACCCTGCTCAGAGAAATGTGGGAAATGATCAACTCAAAAAGTACCTTCTCAGCCTCCTTCCAAATCTTGTTTACTACAACAAGCAGGCCATCAAATCGAGCGGTTCAAAAGATATCTCAGACCGTTCATCTCGATCTGTAACAAGATCAGAGAACAAGCTCTCTCGAAGAGGATCCCATGGTTCGGGTCTTCATAAGTCAGCACTAAGCAATGCTCGGTCTAACCACGCTATTGGATCATCGCTGAAGCAGTACAGAAGCAGAGTTGTGGAGGGTCGTCATGTTGGCTTGCCTCCTGTGGTAGCTAAACCTACCGCTTGTCTTTTGCCGTATAGTGAGAAGAAGGTGGTGAGCTTGAAGCCCAGTAATCCCATAAGGCGAAGCCGAAGTGAGGGTACACTTTGAGGCATTCCCCCTTTTTTCGAGTTTTATTTGTAATGAATAATCACAAGTGGAACAGTTAGGTTCTTGATGTATGGTTGCCTTTTAAGTTGTTCCTATTAATGGGATTTGTATTCAGTTATAGTAAATATTGGCTGGCTATTATTGTGCGGAACTCTGTCATTATTGGCAAGTACAAACATGAGTTGACAATGTTCTCATGCCGCTTTTCTTGCAAATAATTTTCTTTAGCTGCAGAAGACGAGAGTGGGTGGATTCTCACTGAAAGTATCTTTAAACATTTTTTTTGGTCTGATTGTTATTTTATGTTCCGACCCTAAATATACAAGTTCTGTGATCTTTCACACCAAATTTATTGACTGCAATTTGATGGCCGCTGGCGTTTTGAGATCACAAGCTCGCAGAACTTCGCATTATTAGTAGGGTGCATTCGGTCCGGATACGGCTCGGATATGATGTTTACCATATCTGCTTACCCATCTCGGATACGGATACAAATATATCTCTGTAAGGAAAATTCATAATCATATCCGCTAAAATTGGATACGGCGGATACGGTTACAGATATACATGCGGATATATAAGAGGACATGCATGCAGATACAAAACGGATATGAGCAAACGATAGTATCGAGAAAAACATAGTTCTTGTGATACAAAAGAGTTCGTTAATATGTTTATTATAATTGAAAAGTTACGATTAGACATCTTGATCATCAAAATTAACCACAAATCCATAATCTAAGAAATAAAACTATCGTAAGAGTATGTCTAATATGTACTCGGATATTTCGGTTACGGATAAGGATATTTCACAATAAAACCATATTTGTATCCATATCCTATCGGTTATAGATTTGAGTAACCATATCCGTTAGAATACGGTTAAGGATATTTCCTCGGATATGGATACGGTTTAGCACCCCTAATTATTAGACAACAGCACCACAGATGTATAAAGCCACAGCCACATCACTTTTACTTCCTGCTCTCGCTAAACAAATTTCTTTTTTTTAATGGAATTTACGCCTTCGCTGTCAAATGCTTCAAGGAGAAACAAGAAAAGGAAAAACGGGGGAAAAAGATTTATGATACACAGAATTCACAAGATCAGCACTGTATACTTGAATATGAACACCAGCCACCGTATGAATAATTAGCCACCACATCACTGCAGCAAGTTGTTCACCGATATAAAACAACAATAGTAGCATCTAACAGACAACAACAATAATAGCAAGGCAGCCTCCTAACATAGGGCAACATATAAACATGCATACTTGAGGGAACATCTAATTGTAAACATTCATACGAGCGACATTTCAACATAAAATCTCAAGGCAAAAGCAGTACAACCTGCAGGTGGTAACCACGAGAAACCACGCAATTCAGGAGCTAAAAAGCGACAACAATCATCCAGTTTTTGAAAGGTAGATGACAGACAGTAAAAAACAAGCAACAATGCAAGACTACCACCACTTTCAACACATAGCAGGCTCTGCTCTATAAATGCCAGAACGAGTTTAATTATCTCCATCGGGTGTCCCTTTTAATTATCTGCAGTAAGAAGAACAAATATAAATTAGAGAATAGCCAGTCTGATGACAAACAAACATAACCACTAACAATATCTTTGGATAATAATTTCCTCACAAGTAGGCATGATATCCGATCAACCAATCAAATGAGAAAATATCAAGCATATACGAATCAAGTACAATATGTTAATATCATAATAACCAACGGAGTGTTAAGTCCGGTCAGATCAAATTCTAAGTTGCAACTGGTACATACGTCAAACAAATCAGCTGATCGTCCTAAAACTGACTGAAACATGAAAAAAAATTCAACATATCAAGAACAATCACAATGTGGAACATGGAGGAATATTATTCTTTGTTTATTTAATTATTTGTCGCAACCCCAATCCATAAACCAAAAACAGAGATTCTTTGTAAGAACTCTATAGAAATACATCATGATATCCTACTTCAGTGAGTAACTATGCTTTTGCCTTTGATTAAGGAGGGCCATAACATTCACCAAACATTTCAGCCAATTCTTTATCTGTGAAGAGTTGCATTAGAATTTGCTACTAAGATTTCTTTTTCACGAGATGATATGTCATGTTCATAACAGGCGTATGCACACTAAGAACAAGCACAATACATTCAACGAAGATGATATCAGTGCCACAGTTTACCATGACGGAGGGTGGAAACCAAGGGAAGGGAAAATATTGAATATTAAAAGAAGAAAGTATGAAGGTAAATCATATCACAAATTACAGAATCAGCTTCCCCTTACCACGTAGAACCGCAAACTTAAAAACTCACGTCAAAATACTAGTGACTACGTTACTCAAAAACAATATTGAGTATTAAAACTAATTGCTAATTTAAGATAGAGTGATACTCATAAAGCAAAATTGACTATCCATGTGTGAGTTGTCAAGACCAACAAAGAAATGCAAAAAGAAAAAAAAATGAGAAGAAAACTATTCCTAAACTATATTTTCAAAAGCCTTTGTGCAGGAAAGAGGGACAACATGAGAAAGACATATAAGGACAGGGTACCAACAGTCGAACAAGCGAAATACATGCACAAACAGGCAAAACGACAAAGTTCCAGGATCGAAACAACCACGAATTACAGCGCTCATATGTATGAAATTAGTGTAATTGACTACTAATATGTCTAAAAGAAAGATATTTTAACATGTGTGAGGTCTAAGTGCAAATGGAACCAAAGCACAACACACCCACCCACCCACCCCCTCCAATATCAGATCTTGCTTTTTCCTAAAAACTGTCTGATAAAGATAAATGAGTAAACATAAAACCTGCATTGAAAACACCATCTGTAACCAAACAAAATGTTTCTATAAACAGATAGATAATTGGAACAATATCATTATTGATACCTCAAACTTTCCAAATATTGACTGTGACTAAACAAGATATAATGAGCCATTAAGTGAATTTGAATCATATTTGAACTTTATAGAAAGAAACTAATCATACCCATGCCACATATAAACTCCATGAGTAGATGGACATGATCAGAATAAAATATTCGTTAGCTTCCAGGCCTTTTAAAAGTGTGGAAACAATCAAATCAAATATTGGATGATCGAGAAGCTAAGCAAAATAAATGACATCAGCTTTATCTCTTATCGCATATAATTAATTCTCGAAAAAGGGAAAAGATCAGCTAGCGACAGCATAAAAATAAAATACTATAAGAAGCTATAAAATATTTGAATTTCAGAAACCAAATACCTGAGGAGAATGCTCAAACAGAAGAAGAAATAACCCCAACTAAACAAAATTAAATTATTTTCATGCAAGTACTAACACGTCAGCAACAAAGATCATGACCAACTGGAAGCAACCCAAGCAAATAATCAGAAATTTGCCTGCGAGATCTAAGGCCCTAAAAATGATATATTGCACTAGAAAAAGCTCAAACTAAGTTAACCAAATCTTAGCACTCTAGCGAGGCATCTTGAGTTATATAGAAGTCCCCAGCCTGCATATTAAATCTTGGAAAATCAAAAAGACCACAAGTCAACTCTTCAGGAAATGTGTTTCGAGAGAGAAACAAAAACTAACAAACTCGATATATTGAACCACTGCCAGATATATTATCCTATATCAAACCTGCTTACTCAATAGCAGATGAAGGGGAGGTGGGGGGGGGGGGGGGGGGGATGTTTAAAATCTTCCACATATTTTTCACAATATTTGCTGTTTAACTGGATAGTATTTAGCAAATCCACATTTTTCAAGAAATTGCAATCAGAGAACACATCTTTATCCAATAAGAGCCGAATAAAGTATAGACTATAGAGTAAAAGAAAGTCCACAAAGAGATCGTTAATAAATAGAAAATCATGGAAAAGATTTAACTGCATGTTTCTATTTCACTACCTGTAAAAAGGAATCTAACATTTCTACTCATCATCATTGTTATACCTAAAAATCAACTAAATTAAGCTCTTCGTCTAGCATGTATCACATAGTAACCAACAAATACCATCCCTTTCACAAGAAGACAAGAAGAGTACAATATATTTAGATAACTACTTGAAGGCCCTAATCACCATAAGCATCAGAAGACCAAACAGAATCAACAAAGTCAAAAACCTTTTTGGTGCGCTACATTAATTCACCAACAAGGCAACAACTATACATTTCTAATCAATCCTACTTGTTAAAATTAGGAAAAAGGACAAAAACCATGACAGAGATTAAACAGAATAAGCCTCTCCATCTCTCATAAACCAAGAGTAAAGGTGTGTCTTTCTACAGGTACAAAACAATCACATAAAGTCCATCAATCAAGAGATCTAACTTCTATATCCCGCATCATTAACATCACAAGAATTAATAATTCCTCACTAGCAACATGATAAACAACAAAATCAATAACTATCAAGTTTCTCCCATATCAAATCACTATCTAACTTCTTTTCATCAGCCCGAATCACAAAGTAATTGGACAAGACATAACTATGAATTCTATACTGACTACTACTTCCTATTTATTCACTTCAGCTTTTATCACATCCTTCTAAAGAAGAAAATCAATATACCTAATCGTTGATATCCCCCAGCTCCAGTATGTAAAGCATAGAAACAGAATAAAATATAACATATTTTACTGATCCAGATGTGCCTCAACCTTTCTTCTTTCTTGATATATAGGTGCATGTTATAGAATTATCATCATCAAAATTAACTACGTTCTAGTGACCAATATCATTTAACCTGCCCAATTGTTCTGATCACCATCATAATCAACAACATACCACACCAAAGAATAAGCAAGACAATTCCTTTTCGAATAATTACCATCAAAGATTGCATTTTAATGCTAAATGATAAAACCATTCAAGAACCCGTCGTACCTTTCTGTTCCTCGTCAGCATCATGATACTCCTGCTCCTCCTCCGGCACTGGGTGCAGCTCCGCCTCCGCCTCCTTCTCTGCCACCGCGGGTCCCGCCTCTGCCCCGGCCCCTTCATCCGGAAACCTCACCACCACCACAGGGCAAACGCAGTGATGCACACAGTAATCACTAACACTCCCCAGCCTCCCCTTACTTCCCCTTCTAGAAGCCCCAAATCCTCGACTCCCCATGATCACCGCACTCAGCCCAAGCCTCTCAACCTCAAGACAAAGCCTCTCCTTCATATCATGATCCTTCACGATATGAATCTTGAAGGGGATCTGTGAATCGACCAACGGCTGAGCGAGATCTTGAGCCTTGGTCGAAGTGAAAGCATCGAAATCGTCCTCAAGCTTCTGCTGAGATTCTTCAGATGCAGTTTCAGAGGGCGGAGAGAGGTCGATCGATCCCCAGTCGGCGCCGTAGAGGACGGAGGTAGGGCGGACGTGGAGGAGGATGACGGCGTCGCCGGGGCGGAGGTAATTTTGTACGGCCCACTTGACGGCGTAGGCGGACTCGTCAGAGAGATCGACGGCGATAGCGATGCGTCGGTGGGAGGCGGCTGAGGGGTTGGCGGCGGCGGCGGAGGAGAAGAAGAAGCGGGGGGATGAGGGTTGGATGGTCTGGGCTGCGGCGGCGGCGGAGGCGGTGGGGGATTTGGCGGGGGATTGGGGGGTTGGGCGATCGGAGTCTTGCATCGTTGTTAGGGTTAGGGTTTGATTGATGATTTATTCTATTGATTCGTTGGGTTTTGATTCTTTAAAAAGGGTAAGCGTGAGAGGGAACAGGGGAATAGAGTGAGTGAAGTGGAAGGAAGGCGCAAGAAGAAATAGATGGGTTTTGGACTTTCGGGAGGTCTTCTTGCAGATAGGACCCTTAGAGGTAGGAAAATTGCGCAATGTTTCCTCTCCACTTGAGGTGCCCTTATATTCTTTTTTGGGGTTTTTTAAAGATATTTGTCCCTTAAATATTCAATAATTTCACATTAAATCTTAAAAATTTCATATTAGTCCCTCAAATCTTAGATGGTCTTGCAAAACAGACCATCAAAATAAATCACATTAGATCCGAGGGGAATATTCTATCTAATTTTACGATTAGAGTCAGAAACTGTTTTACCCCATCTATCGTGTTCTCTAACCCATTCCTTAATGTGTTTAACCAATACTCACGTAAAAAATTCAAATCTACATGAAATCTTCTTCTCTAACAGTTAGAAAAGAAGCCTAACCAAAAGTTGAGCATCATAAAGTTTTGAAGCATAAAAAAGATGAACAGTTTGGTAATTGTAAACGTTGGATTAGGAGATGGACAGTTTGGTGATTGTAGATGTTGAATTACGAGCTTACCCAACCATGATTAACTATTTTAACTGAAATACTAATAAAGGGATCATTTAGTAAGAGCCCAGAGATTTTGAGGGATTATTATGCAATTTCTAAGATTTAAGGGACTGATATGCAACTGTCGAAGATGTAAGGGATTGATATCTAAAAAAACCCATATTTTTGGGTTCTTTCTTTGATATTAGTCCCTTGCATCTTTAATATCTTGAAATTAATTAGTCTCTCAAATCATTGAAATTGCTATTAGATTAACAATTTCTTTCTTTTTTTCCGAATTAGTCCCTTTAGTAGAAGTAGCAATTAGAAAAGCTAATTTTGTCAACCGATGAAAATTGTGGAGACCTAATAATAATTTTAATGCTTTGATGAACTAATTTTGAAATAAGTTAAGATTTATGAAATCTAACAGCAACTTAAATTATTTGTTGGACTACTTTTCAAAATAATAAACATAAATGGGACTAATGAATGTTTGACAAGTAACTAGGAGAAAGAAACGGTTCAAATTTGGGTAAATATCAGGACCCCCAGTTCTCGCCCCCCCACAAAAAAAAAAACCCAGCTTTGGACGATTATCGAAAACCCCCTAGCTTAATATCAACCCCTCTAACTTCTAGATTTTATTAGAAAACCCCCTTTAACATTGCGTTTTTTGGGGGTTCTGATAGCCCCTAAACTTAAGGGGTTTTTCTAAAATTTTGAAAATTAAGGGGGGTTTTCTAATAAATTTCCAAAGTTAAGGGGGTTTTATGATACTTAGCCCGAAATTTTTCCTAATGAAATTCATTTTATGCTCTTAGGAACCTATCAAAAGACACTAAGAAAAATGGAAAATACTAATAGATTTTGGCATGCCTAGGTTTTCTCGAAAAAGACCACTCTTATGGGAGTAGAGTGATTTATACAATTGATAATAGTCAAAATTGCAAAACTAATACTCTAAGCAATGTTCTGATAAAATCCTTAACTCAAAAGAACAGAGCATAACACAACTTGTTCATGTGGGTTCCATTTAAACCCTTTGCTGCGAACCAACTAGAAAGTTTACGGGCCCTGTGATTCATCACATGTATCGTTTTGTTCAACTTCTTACTTACAAAGAGGATAACAAATAGAAAGTATTGGTCAGTAACAGTGTGGATTATTAAAGGCAATGTACAGCTATGTAATGTAATGCATAAATTTCCATCAAGTCAAATCACCTATAACTTATTATACATTTCTTTATCATATGTGCTCCAATTTGGACTTCTCTTATAATGATTTAGCTGGAAAAATAAATATCTAACTACATTTATAGTATCATGTCCAAATTCAAGTTGAGAACCAAAGGAAAAGTTCACCAATCCTGTGACTCTTCCAGGGTACAAGTTTGTCCAAGTGATTATTTATAACCAAGCTACAAATAGAATGTGCTGGTCAAGAACGATGGGGATTTTAAAGGAATTCCCATTCTGCAATGCATAAAATTTAATCAAGTCCAATCATCTTATATTTTATTTTAAACGGTCCCTATCTTACTTCCTCCAAGTTGTAATTGTCTTAGAACTAGCTTGAACATAAATGTCTAAAGGTATAAACTATTATGATCTAATTTGAGCATATTCTAGTATTAATATCCTGAAATTCTCTTTAGACGTTGATAACAACTTTTCTTAGTGGATATTATACGTCGGGAATTCTATTCGTGCAATTAAAAGAGAGATTTGATTAAAATTATTTGTACATCACTAGATTGTAATTCAATCAAATTCTGACCAAAAGTTTTTATTTTTTATATTTAAAATCTACCTTGCGTCAGTCCAAAACTGACGAGGTGAGCATTTCTTGAAAAGAAGAAATTAGAGTCTTTTCAAAGTTCGTTTATCATGTTTTCCTTTTAAAGTTGATTTATGCTAAAAAGACCCTTAGCTTTCTCAAAAAGCAATCATATACAATTTCACGTATATGTTCATCATTAACATGTGTTTCCTCCGTCATTTTGTTTATGGGAAAATTATTTCTAGCCCCCAAAATAACTCCAAGTATCTTCCCCCCACCTAAGACTTTTTCAAAGCTTCAAAATCCCTAAATTCAAACCCACAATTTCAACCCAAAATTCAAGAACTAGTTTGCACTTTCAAATATTTAAAAACCATAATGCTCTCTCTCTCTCTCTCTCTCTCTCTCTCTCTCTCTCTCTCTCTCTCTCTCTCTCTCTCTCTCTCTCTCTCTCTCTCTCTCTCTCTCTCATGATGATTAGAAATGGGTTTTGGAGGGAAAAAATTCTAGTTCCCTCCAAATTCTTCCAACAATATATTAAAGAACATTTCCCTGATGATTAGAAACGGAACTTTCCCGGCGTTCGTTCATGAGGTGAAGAACATTGCGATCTTGAAGACATTGGTGGTGAGCAAATGACAGAGCATCGAATCGACGGCGTTGGTGGATTTGAGGTGAGTTGCGATGGATTCAGCGTTGTCGTTCCTACAAAAAAAGTAGGAACTCCGACGACTCCCGATGTGAGTTGCAAAGTGAAGTAGGGATCAAGATCTGGAAATGGACACTTGTCATACCTTGCTTCCCAAAATACTGGGGATCGGAACGTGAACAAGCCTGTGACGTATTAGATTAAGGAGAATAAATAAAAACATTTTTTCTCAACCTAATACGCTAAGCGTCAAGCAATATAAAATGCGAAGTCACAGGTCCCCGATCATAATTAGCAAGAATATAATAAACAACTCAAAATAAAAAAGTCATATCATAAATGGAATATCATCCAAAACATAAAGTTTAGGTCAAACATGCCATTATTACAAAATAGTCCAACAAAATATGAAAAATACATAGTCCAACAACATAAACGGAAGTACTGTAAAAATTCTAAATCCCTCAAATACTAAAAGAGAAAGTACTATATGAATAATCTAATATACATTAGCAACTACGGAAAGAAAAGACTAAGCTCCAGCTTGCTCTTCTGCTCATCTGGAATACACTCCGACTGCAAGGCATCTCCATACTGGACCAGTCCGTCCTCTAAATCTGATGTACACCAGAGAAAACAGGTGTACGTCAGCATGCATAGCACACGGCAAGACCCCACAAGGAAAAGTAGAAACGGTCGAATGACCAATACAATAACCGATACAACAACAGAAATGATAATAGAACGTACAACGGGAAATCTAACAAATCAAAATGTAATCCACCACTAGATCATAATAATCATAAGGGGCCAACAACATACAAATAACAAGGTCGAGTACTAGCCATCCTAAATAGCTCACTAGTCCACATCTCGAATAGATCAATGTTCGCATTTCTGGATAACTGACTGTTCACGATCCTCTACGCGCATCCAATACTGTGAAACGATCCGGTAAAAGGACTACACGCAATTCGATTTTAGCTTGGTCCGAACTCAAGCAAAACTCGGGTGACGAAATGATTTCACTGACCACGTGCGAAACGATTCACGGGCCCAACAGACTAACCCCAATGTGAAACGATTCGCTGTTGCGAGCCTGGAAGATAATCAACAACCACATCCGTTCATGCGAACTGAGACCTTCCTACCCTAACATCTCTTGTGTTTCTAGGTATATAACATATTACTAGTTCACCCTTTAAGTTGGTCAACACACCCACACTTGTCATTAAGTCTTGTTCCTGACGCACAAGGCCACTAAGTCATGAACTACTAATGGTTCTCAAACACAACATGGAACAATAAATACATCTAATTCTATGCAAATAAAACATGATATGTCACATAATTAAAATAAGAATCATAGAATCGGTGGATGTTTTGCACATAAAATGTCGCGGTCAACAATCATCCATAACACGTTCATAAGCTAAATTAATTCAAAATAAATAATTCTTTTGCAAAACAAATTACTTTCAAATTGTCTCTCACCATAATTATTCTAAAAACAATCTTTTAAAATAATAAATTCATAAATTCAAAAATAATCTTTTTACAAGATAAATTCTCATTAATTTAAAATAGTCTATTTCCCAAAATAAATTCTTTTAAAAATATTTATCATTCTAAAATAATTTCCTTTCACAAAATAAATCCTTAAAAATATTATAATTATGCTAAAATAATCCTGTTGTCAAAATAAAATTTTTAATTTATTATAATTATTCTAAAAATACTAATTATCACATAATTATAATTTATTTAATATTATTCATCAAACTCACACATATAATTATTAACAGATCCAAAATTCTAATGAATAACAGTTAAAAATGTAAATTCGCACGACAAATATAAGAATTGCTATAAACTAATCTAGAATCGGAATCTTACGTACAATTGATAAATCTAAAAATTGTAGAAATAATAAACGAGGAAAATAAGGATCTTGCGCCTAATAATTTTTACGATAATCTAAAAATTAAAATAAACAACAATCGAGGTTGAGAATCTTACCTACAACGCTTAGAGCCTGTGAACGAGTCGGCGACGTCACTACGGTGTGGCACGACAGAGGAGGGGCTGCTGGTCGGTGGCGTGAGGAGCACGCCGACGTGGATCTGGGCGTTGGGGCACGACGGCGGCGTTCGAGCATGGGGCAGGGAGGCGATGAGAGCAGATCTGGGTGGTGGCTGCTGGGGCGAGCTTGGCTTAGGGCGATGGTGGTTTGGAGGAGGCGACTCGATGACAAAGAGAGGGAAGGAGGCGGAGGCGTGGGGGAAGCGGCGTGGATCTAGATAAGGGAGGCGAGCAGGGGTGGAGGGTGGAGATGGTGAGGGAAGGCGGAGGAGGTCAGCGGCAGTTTGTGGCTGTAGGTGAGCGACCGGGTGGAGGGCTGAGGCGTGGGTGCGTGAGGGGAGGAGGCTGTGGTTCGACGGGGCTGAGGGACAGCGGGCGGAGAGGGAGCAGGGAGAGCTGAAAGAGAGAAGAGAGAAGTGAGAGAGAAGAAAGGCTGCGAAGGGGTGGGGGGTGAGGGGTGGGGGAGAAGGTTGACGTGAAAAAACAAAAGGGATATTTATATATAAATAGATTAGGGTTAATGCATAATTAAGAAATTAAATTAAGAAAAAAATAGAATAATTAGGAAAAATATTTATAATTAATACATAATAATAATAATAGCATAAGAAATATTAATTTAAAAGTTTTCACTGCATCAAGTTAATTTATAATTATCAAAATCATTTAAATAAATATAAATTTAGACTTTTAAATCGTAGAAAATTCTAGAAAATCGAGAAAATATATATACTCTTTTAAAAATAATAATTGATTATTTAAAATACTAGAAAAATTATTTTAACTAGTATCTAAAATTTATGGTCATTACAACACTCTAGATCGATCCAATTCGATTCGAATTTTACATATTGTTGTAATTTTTTATGGTGCCAGTGAGGGTTCAATTTGCAAATAATAAAACGCTGGGTTTGGCTTGGCTAATGGTTTAATTATGCGATTAGTTATTTGTGGAGGGTGATCTAATTAAAAATATCAAATCGTGTAAGCATTTTAAACACTTCATGCTCCTTATGAGTTAGTTGTTAAGTTAATGAGTTTATTGTTAAGGTTATGAGTTGATTGTAAACCTTATGGGTTGGTTGTTAAGGTTATGAGCGAGTTGTTAAAGTTATGAGCAAGTTGTGAAGGATATAAGTTGGTTGTGGAGGTTATGGGTTGGTTGTAAATGTTATGAGTTGGTTGTGAAGGTTATGAGTTGATTTTAACAACAAACCCAATTTTAACAACAAACTTGATTTTAACAACAAACTCATTACCGAGGTTCACAACCAACTCACGACCTTCACAACCTACTCATAACCTTCACAACCAACTTATAACTTTAACAATGAACTCATA